>BMAO01029018.1:0-42385 GCA_019973975.1 Trichonephila clavata | reverse complement strand
GTACATTAACCCTCTGAGTGTTCATCCTTGTCCTGAAAAATCATTCCGAAAGCGTTTACTTCTTTTTTGAGAATTCCTTCGAAAGTGCAACACATTTAATTCCTTTCCCCTTTAAAGTTAGCGGGAGGTCTACAGGGGAAGATTTTATTACTCAGTTCGGCCTCTTTGTTGCTTTAAAACCGGGAGAAAACTCGTCCAGCTGTGACGTTGCCTTGTGCGAATTTTGGGTGGAAAAAGCGGGTCCACGGGTTGTTTGATCGGTTAAGTCACAATAAAAGTGAAGAGTTAAAAAAAAACTCGAAAGAAAGAAACTTGTTACAAAAGTTGAAAAATACTTGTTTATTTTAAACAAAACAAAATTTAAAAAATTAATTTAAGAAAAATAAACTATTTTGGACTAACGATTTGAGCCAGGAAAAAGTACCTTGTATTTATTGTGGAATATGAGACTAAGAAAACACAAATACATCGTAATGTTTTTTAAAAAGTAACTATGTAAAAAAGAGTAAAAGTGACCATCTCTCTCTCTCTTTTTAAACAAAAAGAGGATAAATGAAGTATCGTTACATACGACGATTATGTTTATGAAATGAAATCAATCTTCCTCTATTCAATTATATTTTAAATTTAAAGTAACATAAAGAGGGATTTCAATACTTTTAATTTATATATTTTAATCCTATAAATGATGTTTTTATGTTAAATTAATTTTTCGGAAAAAATCTAAATTTTATTTCATAGTCAAACAACTTGTACTAAGCAAAAATACCTTCTTTACATAGGCATTTGTGACGGAGCAAAAAGCAAATTTAGTCAAATTTTTTATTTTATTTTAATGGGAATATATTTTTCTTCAAAATGTAAAAGTATTTTCTAACCATTTTCTATTAAAATTTAATTTTTTATTTTTCTGTTTCTTTAGTGTTAAACGAAAAAATCACCGATAAATACAACTTTCACACAATTCAATCATTACAAATTCTAATGAGAGAAAAACTTCTCCCAATTAATTTTGTCTTTCAAAACAGTACACTTAAAACAATTTTGCTCAGTGAAGCTAACCGACAGTTCCGCAGTGTATTCATATTAATTTTTTTAAAAAAATAACATTCGGAAATGCTGTATTCAATTTTTTGAGTATAAAAAAAATAATGCCTGCTGTGGAGAAGACAGAGAATGTGAGATGTGATGTATGGTTTTGAAAGAATATTTTCGTACATGTAGAGTATTTTTGAAAATTTAAATATCACCAAAGCTGATCATATGATTGTAAATGAGTCTTATTTTAGAATGTGAGCTGTGGGGGTATCAAAATAAAACATTTTACTTTTAAATAGCCAAGGAGTTTATACTCAATATCCTCTTCATAAAATTGCTTACAACTTTTATTCAAATTGTAAAGGAACTGAAATATAAATATCTGACTTACTCCAGTCAAAAATATTCATATTATGTGAAAATACTGTTCCTCCACTTATTTAAGTACGTTTATAAGCTATAGCCCAAAGCAATATTTTATTTTTTATAAACGAGGCACAAAAATTCAGTTATAAAAATATATTTTTCATTTTAGAACATATAAACCGTACACGGATTGTAAGACCATTTCTAAAATACTAAGAGTTTTTAGAGGAACAAAAACATATAATTTTGGGTAGTTCAAATTTTAATATAATACGCAAATATATATATTATTAAAGCAAATACGTTTGACAAGAAAAAAGTAATTTATTTAAATCTTGTATTGCATGAAATAAAATAAATCAAAGATCCTCCTTGAAATAAACACAATTGAAGGGAAAATGTTTAATTTGCAATCGATAGCATATAAACGTTTCTGTTAGAGGTATCCCGAAGTGACGCAATCCTATTCGGTAAAAAGTAAAACTTACTGCTGGAATCATACAATTTCCTAATGAATGGGTGAATCCGAATATTTTTTTCATTTGAACTGTTTGGACGGAAATGGCTAAATAGGAACATTTAATAATTTACAAAATTAACCGGTATAGTTTATATAATTTCTTAAGATTACAAAAGGTGTGTTTCGGAAGCACAAGTTTATAATAGGAGTACGGCTTATGAAAAGTAGAACAAATATATCTGAAGAACTATGGTTTGTTACCTTAAATATTGTGAGTGAGTGAGTGATTTTGGGGTTTATTGGCGCAAGAGCCGATTTCGGCTATACTGCGCCAAACATTTGTTTTAATATCTGTGGTCTAGACGGGAAGAGAGAAAGAAAGAATGAATTGAATGACAAGAAAGAGGGTCGAAAATAGAGAAGGATCACTAGGGTACCCCGGGTTCGTGAAGCCCGTGTTTGCCAAAGACAGTAAACCCCGTGGGAAAAGGAAAAGATCACTAGGGCACCTCGGGATTGTGACACCCGTACTCACCTAAAGAAGGTGAGCCCCCTGAGGGGCTTAAATATTGTGAAACACAACAAAGTATATTGGGAAATCAATTCCCAATTCATGTTAATAAAAATGTATGAAAAAACTGCAAGACTTATTTTTTGTATTTGTAATTATTATAATTTTTCCTGAAAACTGCAATTTCTTGTGCGGCACCCGTCAAAACCGCTGGGCCCTCACTTTTTGCCCAGCTCACCCTTACCTAAACCAGCTCTGCTCTAGCAAGTGAAAATGCCGTCTTCTGTTCATCAAGGTTATGTATTGCAGACTGCATCATGTATGTTAGATGTTCGTTTTCTTCTTCTACGTCAATCTGTTAAAATCTGAATTTAAAATTATATGAAATTCTTAACATTCGCAACAATGCCCTTTATAATTTTTTTAATAGTATATGAATGCGTCTTCAAACATTACATTACATTTATGTTGACTTTTTAATTAATATTAAGTATAACTTAACGCAGAGATTTTCTGAATTTTAAAAATAGATAGTTCAAAAAACTCTTGTAGATATGATCATAATTTTTCATTCCTGTGTTTTAGCTTCTCAGTAGTGCTTCTACTTAAAAATTTATTGTATATTCATCAAATTTTTTCAGCATAATTTTTGCTCTTAACATACAGTTTTAACCGAATTGTATGAAATTTACGAAAATGCATTAAAATGCTTAAGATTCTTATGTTAAAATTTTAATTTAATATATTTTATTCGAAGAATTGTTAGTACTTATTTTAAATAATTTTTAACTGAGTATGTGCACGATACATAAATATTTCTTTCTGAAAATTTCAAATACAATTTCTAACATAAAAATTCCTAGTTTTGTATGAAAATCTGGATATTTTTCTGAATGTTAATTATAATAGATATCCAGATTTTAAATTACTTGTTCTTCAATTAGCTTTAAAAAAAATAAATAATTTAGAAATTTTGCATAAACAAATATGTTTTAAAAAATTTTTCAAATTTATCTTTATATTTATTTATATGCGTAAATGTCAACTGTAAATGTATCCGAATATTTTTAATTACTATTTATTCAAATATTCAAGGTTAAAAATATGAATTGGTATAAAAAACCCCTCATTCATGTTTCTCTGAAGTAAACTGAAACTCAAGCATTTTTTTTTAATTCAAATATAATTTGGTGTATTGTAACAATACGCGCCCTGAACATCTGGCTTTAAAATTAAAAATAAATAAATAATGGATCTGAATTAGTTTTTTTCATTATTATTTTTATGAAAGCGTAAGAATTTTTTACAAATGATTTGATGCAAAAGTTTAAAAATTATTCATTTTTAGTAGTTGGAAAGTTTAAAAGGTTTTAAATTTTGAAGCGTTCGGTTTCTTATTAACTTTTTTGACACCCTATAATGAAATAATCATGGTTTAAAAACTGAAAACATTGGTTAAGAGAAGAAAAATGAAGCAATTAAAAATATAGTTCTAGATATTATATAGAGATTTATATATTTTAAAAACTTCTTTTTCCGTTTCATCATTTTAAGATGAAGAAAATAATACGAGTTAATCAAACAAAGAGAATATACTTAAAAAGTTATTTGTCCAACTATATAAAATAGCAGATTACAGTCCCAACTTATTAAAACTTCAAATTAATATAAAATCAAAAGTGAGTTATATAATATACGTTGGAACATTTTTCAAAACTTGAAAAAAAAAAAGTTAAATTGCTAAAAGTGCAAAAAGAATTTATTTAATTCAAACGCAATAATATCTCAAATGAAGCTAAATTACAAACACTATAACTTATAGTTCGTTCACTAAGGTGTCTAAAGAAATTCTTCCCAACTTTTTTTACGATTGCTTCAGGGTCAAAACGCAGGGTTCCCCGAGAGCCGTAAAACTTCCTGTCAGTGACCATTGTGTCGCCACAACCCTCCCTAATTATCTTTCATGGTGTTAAACCATAAAAGAGGGGAAAGGATTTCAGAAAAACACGGCCTACCCGCTTTTGAAACACTCTCTTGAAGTCAGAAAAAGACGTGTAGTGCGTTTTCGAAGCATCTCTAGACGTGCGGAAAAAGACGTTCAAACCGCTAAGAGGGTTAAAACAAAAATAGGGCCAACTGCTGCAGCGTACAATCTCACAATGGGTTCTAGGACTTGATCTCGATACCGGACAGCACGTCACAGAACCCGGTTTAAAGATGTGCAGGTCGGTGCGGAATCCTAATGAAATCCCTGCCCACACCATAATGCTTCCACCTTGGAATGCGTGATGTTCGGTGATGTTTTGGGGCTGATTGCGCGTTCCTTGCTTAAGCCATATCCTTATACGCTTGTCATCTGGCTCCAGAGCAAATCTTGACTCACCAGTAAACATGACATCGCCCCAGTCAGACGCAGTCCAATTGTTATATTCCCGGCACCACTTTAATCGTGCCCCTCTTGATTGGACGGTTAGAGGAACACAAACTCGAGGTACCCGGGCATACAGTCCATTCATATGTAATCTTCGGCGTACAGTAGCTGCAGATATAGCCTTACCAATGGACGCTGTAACCATATATGTCACACGTGGGGAGGTCACTCTGCGATTCCACTTTGCTACAATAGCAATATATTGATCTTCCGCGGTGGTTGTAACCCTTGGGCGACCACCTACTTACCTTCGGACAACTGTCTGTGTGGTTTGGAATTGTTTCCATAAACGTGAAATTACAGAATAATGAACGCCGAAGAAAAGAGCAACATCTGTGATCGACTGTCCTGCTTCAATGCGCCCCACAGCACGTCAGCGCTCAGAATCTTCCATTCGTTTCCCGGAAGTCATAGAAACACGTATGTCTTGAAAACAAATTGTACGAAAGTTTTAAACACCTTCTTTCAACACTTACAATCAACTTCTGTAACCCTTCATAAATCTGGCTTCTTATAAAGACTGCCCTTTTTGCATATTTCTTGACATGAAAGCACGATTGGCTGTTACCTAACTTGTTTGCATACTTCTATCTACCTCTGCAGTGAATTGTATCCTCTTCAATTCTGATTGACTTCCGGAAATTAACATTTTCCTCTCCGTGCTTAACTTTTGGAAGTGAGTGTATGTTGTACAAAAAGGGTCACAAAATTCTAAGAAATTGTGTCATTATATACATAATTGTTTTTCTAATTGAAATTAAAAAACAGTCAAAATGATTTCCTTAGGCAATCTAGAGTTAAAGGTTCTTCAGAGATGGATTATAGAAGAGGCATTTCCCTCCATTCTGTTTGCACTTGTTTTCTGAAAACGTTTTATTGGAGAAGCTTTTAAATGGGTTGTGCATGTGTGTTTATGCTTCTAAGGATTTGTGTGTAATTATTTGTATGTACAGAAGACTAAAATCTTGTAAATGAAATTAAGACAGTTTAAAATTATATATAGTATGGAATAACACAAGTGGCCCTATTTAAGGTTTAACATATTTAATGTGTTTAGTCTATTCGATCTCTGGGCTTCAATAGGACATCGTTTGGCCTAAAGAAGGACACTTTAATGGCCTGCTTGCGTCCGAATTCTGGGAAATTGAGCTCTGGTTCTTGTCCGTATGTCCAGCCGTACTCCCATGATGTACAGACTGGGAAATAGAATTTGTCTTCTGGATTTTTCTTGTATCGTACTTTCAGATATTTCCTTCTACCCTCGTCTTCTTTACTAATGCCTATAATAAAACAAAGCTATTTAAAGCAAGTATAGAGGTAAATTTATTCATTTATCAATGAACTGTAAATATATAGGTCGTTAATTTTGTTTTGTTCAAACTTATTCCGCTGTTTGGAAGCAGTGAGATTGTTACGTCGGATGATTTATAATTGTGATTGCATCGATAACTTCGTTTTAGAAATAAATTGCATCAATCCTACATACAATGTGATGGACATGAATAAAGACACACTTCGACTTTCTCCCTCAAAATATGAAAGAAAAAACATGCAACTCATTATTTTTATCAAAATATTATACAATTTGTAGTATGTTATAAAAATAACTACAAAATTAAATTAATAAATTTGCAAAGATATAGATTTTAAACCCAACAAAATAAAGAACAAAATTGAAAGTACAGTGTGTAATGTTGCTTCTTAGTTAACCAGTTGTCTGCTAGCCCACGTGTTTCCCGGCATCTCGGGCGAAAAGACGCACTACATGGCATCTTCTTTCAAAGAGGGTGATAGATGGTGCATCTGTGTCAAATGCATTCATTTGTTCCATCTAACGCGTAGTGGTGCTACGCATGTGTAGAAAGGAGGGTCTGCTATTGTGAGAAAGAAATGCTTATAGAATTGTGCACTATGCATCGGAGTAAGATGTGGATTTTTGGCCCGTCTATATAACTTTCGATATATGGCGCGAGTATGGGCATAAGTCAGAATAGGCCTTGTCCTGAAAGAACGGTTGATGTTTGATAAATGTCTAAGGGTGCCGTGTGCAAGTTCGTGTTTTTCCCCTACTAATATTTGAAAAGAATTTAGGAGGCGAGAGACAAGCCTACGCGAAAGGTTTAAGGAGACGGAAAGGAAAGAGAAGAGAAAACAGTGAAAAAGGAAAAAAGCGAAACTTCTGCTTCACAATTTTGGCTGATCTTGGACGTTACGACATCCGGTGGAAAGAGCCTACCAGACGACGATACTGCAAAGTGTCCGATAGCCAGTGGCATAATGTACACCCCCGCGTTGCGGAGGAACCCAAAACCTGACTGATCATGCAAAGACCTTTGTAATATCTTTGATTGACCTTTGTAAGATCTGTCTTGGGGCCCAAAACCTGACTTTGCCGGGGGGCCCTAATATTCCCCGTTACACAACTGCCGATAGCCATATGTGTAAAGTTACTTAGCAGTAGTTACGTATGTTAACTTACTATTAAAATTGTAAATAAAAAAAGTAATTTTACAAAGCTGTGTGATCCATCTCGTAACCTAGAAGTTTTATTAAACCCCGGGTCACTATGTTACAAGTGAGTAAAGAGTGTGGTCAATATTCTTTGTGCCGAATGCTTTGTTTCTGATAAGAGTTTTGACCCTGATTGCTTTGGAATTAAGCAACTTTTTCGTTAATTGAGAGCAAAAAATTTGCTTTATTCTTCTAGGAGATGCCTTTAAAATGGTCCATCGTGTTTCCTCAAGTTCATTCTATGAATAATCATTAGGAATTTAGGGGGATAGACTGATTGTGTGTGATTTAATTAAGGTCGCACTGTGAAGCAACACGAGGCTATTGTCGAAGGACTTAGTAATTTTTGAACCACGTTTAAGTTACAAGGCAAGCATTTTCCCTCCAAATTACCATACCATGCCAACGGGAGCATTCTGAACCCAACATATTTAATATGCATCAGAACCTCAGTGGGTATTCGATGGCACTAGGTTTCAAACTCCAGACTCGACAACGCAGTGGCGTAACTTAGAACATTAGGGTACCCCTTGCAAAGTCAGGTTTTGGGCCCCGCCAAGAGCGTCAAAACTTTTTTTTAGCAATAGTTGGCCTTGTTTGAGTATTTAAAAAAAACGCGTTTTAAAGTATGACATCTGCTTTTACTAAAGCTCTTGTAGTTTTTGTTCTAGTGAACGGAAAATAATAAACTTCGTATTCTTATAAAACTAATAAGATGGCCTATAAAATAAAATCATTAAAAAAAAAATTGTAATTTTTTTGGCAAAATTCACAATTTTAGGGTAGTCGGATACCTTAAGAATTCTTTTCTCGTGGCTCAGTCCTTCATTGTCACCAATTTAAATTCTTTCTATGCCAAAGAATGAACGTGAATTTACTTCAATCAGAAAACAATACATTCGATCAAATTTTTATTCAAATACTTTCTTGCAAAAACGGATGCTTTTCCGATTGATTTTATTCATATATAGCTTTCATCTGGGTGCTCAAGATTGGTAACCAGGCTGATGAAAATATCTGTGAATAATTTTTGAAGGAATTACTTTGTTAAAATCTTCTTTGAGTTCTGCAGTGATAATACTAGAAGAAAGTTTTAAACTCACTTGAACAACATTGGCAACTGTTCTCTACGAATAAGCTTTTTTGGGCGGCTACATCTTGGTGTAGTTATCACACTTGGAAAGGATTGAAAAATTTTTATCACATTTTTTAGTGTGTACAACACTTATTCACAATTTCCCCAATTTTAACACTGATTTTTTTTACTTACATACAGTGTTGTCTTCAATCTTAATCCTCACTCGCTTACTAACCATTTTAAATTTAGATCAATTAAGCAGAAATAGTCACGCTTTTAGTGTTACTTCAAATACATCAACTTATAACTTCTCTTTTATTGATGTTTTACATGCAGAATGACACAATATATCTTATTTTGCGTAAAACTCAACATTGCTTTCAGTTTTGTCCTCCCATTATAATGGGTTAAAATGTTCTATTTACTTTTGCCAGTTTATTAAACGGAATTTCAATTTAAAATTTTGTAGTTATTTTTGCATAGTACTCTAAAAATTATTTAAATAATATCTTATTTGTGATGAAAATAATGAATTGTAGAGTTTTTTCCTCCATTTTTTGATAAAATGCAAAGTGTTCTTCCATTTATGTCCCTCAATGTATATCATTTTATTGCCTCCTTTGCATGGCTTTACAATCTAAATCCTTTTTTATAAATAAATTATCGAGTGTTTGTGGCTAGATATTGCCTTTCACCAATAAAATAAACTGATTGCCACTCATAACGGCTTCAAAAAGAATATGTTCAACTTGGTACTGACTTTAATACAGACCCTTAAGATATTGGAAATCAACAGACAAGAGAAAAACATTAAAAGAGCTAAGCACACGGAAAATTTATATGATCAGCTCTGTAAAAATATCTCTGGAAGGATATCCAGAAGTATACTGTCACAGCCAATTTTCCCAAATAAAATAATTTATTTAATGCAGTTAAATGTTTCCTTATCAAATATATGTAAATTAAGATTTTGCTTGTAATTTATTTTAGATACCTTCATATATAATCTTTTTAGTCTTCGGATGCACTGGCTTCATGACCTTCATCTCTTCTTCGATTTTCTTTAATTCTTCAAGATCAACTTCGGGCGGCTCTTCAACTCTACGAAGCTTCAGCAGACCTACTTCCGGAACATCAAGGGGTGCAGACGGAGATAAATCATATGGTGGAACAAAATCTACATCATCGTCATCGGGTGCATCATCCCATCTGCAACTTTCTCTTGCTGTTTTTCTCAGACTAGAATCGTGCTTAAGATGCCACTGAAGACGTATCTGGAAGAGAGAAGAAATCATTTTCTCTGTGAACAGTTTTATTTATTTTAAAATGCTCTGACGTCACATTAGAGCAAGAAAATGATCGATTGGCATTTCTTGACAGGCCTTATCATTTTGGAATACTACATGCAGGGTTATCCATAATTCCCTCCAGGCAGTCGTATGGCGTGGGCTTTTGCCACCTGGAAATTTGTCGCCTCTCTATTTTAATTATTAGTCAAGAAAATTAGTAAAAGTAAAAAAAGCAGCTTTAAATTTTTTATTGATTGAAAATGCACTTTTCGCGTTTTTTTCACAGCAAAATCTTTTATACAACTGTCAATATCAATATGTATCAATATCTATGTTAAGGATAACGATGTTATCCTTAACATAGTTGATCTGAGATAATTTTTGATTAATTTTAGCTTAGAGAAACTTCTCTCGCAACAGACATTACTGATGGCAGATGTTAAAAACTCTCAACATTTTGACAATGTTTGGTTAGCCACCTTCAAGTTTGGACTCAATAATATACTTTTATCAATTCAGAGAGAGCCAGACCTAGGGAGTTCTTTTTTACAGCCTGGAATTTATTTTTTGAATTTAAATATCGCAGTTCTTGCTGCCGCCCCTTTTCGTATGCCGCCCGGGGCCCTGGCCCTCTCTTCCCCCATTCCCCCTGCCTCCAGGGGTTCGAAGCGTTATAGTAAAAAAAAGCTAAGACGAATACTGCAAAAAAGAACATTTGAAAGAATGCAAAAACATTTCTTTAATGTACATTCTTTATAGATGTTTTACGTATAAAATATTGGTTACACGGCATACATCAATGTGATAGTCCAGTTCTTGCCGCTCTTTATTGAACATAGTGCTATCAACGTTATTGAGAGCATGTGTTATCCAAAAACTTGGTTTTTTTTATATATAAAACCTAGTTTTTGTACTCCCTTTTGCCGCGTGATGTAGCAGAATTGCATGAAAAAATAACACGTACTGCGAACAACATTGTTTGTACTATATTGAGTAGTGTAACAGGAACCAGTGTTGTTGTTAGATATCTAAAGATTCTGGTGCAAAAAAGAAAATGAGGGCTTTATCTTGGTCGTGTTTTATTAAGTAAAAATATATGAATATTTTAAATATACAAAGCTACAAATTTTATTTACTATTTTCTCTTTCTTGGCGTTTAAACACACCACTTGGCTTCTTTTTTTGTATCCATAATTTTAGTTTCATAATTTATCAATACAATTCGTATGTGCTCGAGAACTTATTGACGTTAAAAGGAAGGAGAAACATAATACTACACTGCAAAACGTCTTTGGGGAATTTCTGGCTACATACTTATTATTCGAGAGGATCGAGCGCACCCACCAGAGTGCTTAGAGCTACAAAATGGTCCACCGAGATAGACAGGAAATGATTTTAAAAATATGCATGAACAAGAAAATACAATATTATTATAATTATTTTAAAAACACACTTCTGCATGTTCAAAAGAGCAGAGGAGGAGGGGGGGGGCAAAATTATTTTAGTCTATTACAGATACGAGAAGATTGCGAAATAGCCATACTTCAGCAAGATATGTAAATAAAACTTGAATTGTTTATGTATTCCTTCAAGTGTTCTTTTTTCAGCTTATTGGGAATCGTATTGTTATAAAAATAGAATGTAACTAGGAAAGAATTACTTCTTGTGTGGATTTCTAAAACTTGATAATAAGTATGATAAGATTTTTCTTGGAACATGAAGTTTATTTTCAAGTAATAGTTTATAGAAAAATTAAAAAATTGAAAATTACATGAACTTTTCAATACGTAATGTTCGTAACGCTGAACAAACAACGGAAAGAATTTACAGGATTCCCTACAAGTTCAAAATTACTTTGAACTGAATTGTTATGTTTATAGTTATGTTACCTTCTTATACTTACATATATCTTAAATTTGAGAGTTCGGCTTGGTTTGTGGTCAGGGACCGAAGTTCCCCTAAGCTTGAAGGTCCTGGCGCAAGGCACCGCTTAGCCCAATTGTAGCTACGGCACTGGCAGGAGTGAGTGAGTGAATATCAACGTCACACTGTTCATCTACACTTACTGGCAGGAACTAGACTATCCAATTGATGTATGTTGTGTAACCAAGATTTCATACTTCAGTAAAATATGTAATTAAGACTTGAATTGTTTCTGTATTCATTCAAATGTTCTTTTTTACTGAATATATGGATGTAAATGCTCAGTTGAGGCACAAACAGAAAAGAAATAACACATGAACGGAAACATAAAACGTTCATAAGCAGCATACCTAACGAGTGATTCCGAATAGAAAATGTTAAACCAGTTTTAGAAATGGCATCCACCATCAGTACAATAGTAAAACTCTTTTGGCTGATTTGTAGACGACGTGCTACAGCCCTTGTACTTATACCGGGTGTTTCGTCCCATGGTCCAAGATGACTTCTTCCAGGTGTGTTTGTAGTACAGTTCTCGATCTACCCTTTACATCAGTACTGGCGGTAAATGAACCATTTTGCATCCACCATGAAATATTTTGTGGTTCTTCATGAGTCTATTGGCAAAGCGTTTCTGGTATATCTGCTCTGCCGTTGCCATTAACAGCACCGTACATTAGATGGATATCTGCCTTTTTGCTATTAGTTAAATCATCTATAACGACCAAAATCTCAAACGCAAATGTCGATTTTGGTGGTGCAGCAGATCACTGGCATACAGCTTTGCTGCTTTCAACTAACTATCGCCAATATTGTCAGACAATCACGCCATAAAGGTCGCCAAGCTTGCATGACAGTTGGTGGAGGCATTTTCTAAAGCTGTTTTAACATTTTCTCTACGGAATCACTCTTTAAGTATGCTGCTAATGAATATTTTGTTTCCGTTTATGTGTCATTTTTTTCTGTTTGGGCCTCAACGTGGCACTTCCGATGTACTCCAATACAAAATTTTTTTGTTTTAGTGAGCTCTACCACCCCTCAAACTTTATCCATGATTTTAGAATCACCATGTATATCGGAATTAAACTGAAACCATTTTGATTTTCCAAAATCATTCCAGATCATGGAATCTTGTTTGCTCACCCTGTTCATAACCCTTTGATCTGACTGTGCCTGTAATTGTACTCTAATCATATTGATCATATAATACAGTAAGGAAAATGAAGGTATGTTTGTCTAATAGTGTGTATTTCACTTGGTACTTACTTAAAACAACTCCTAAGATTACGAAATTTCGCCACAATTCTTTTAAGTTTTTAAAGTTAATTATGTTCTTAAACTAGATACCTTTCAAAAGAAACATTATAAAGCAAAATTGATTATTTTTGCTTTGTGACATACTCTATAGTCCTTGTTAATTTCCTCGTTAAAGGCCTTCTGAAATGCAGGATCCAGGAACTTTTCTCGCTCCATAGTTATGTATTGGCGAAGAGTAATTGATTTACAGTAATTGCATTAAAAAAGACTATTGCAAAGAGAAATGAAACTGTAGACACCAAGGATTTCCTCTGTATGGTTATACAATAGGAAATGGATGGGCATTGCTTTTTTTAAACTAATAACAGATAAATAATTTGTTAAGGGAGATAAGGGGTACGGGTTTCTTAATCTTAAAATGGAAATATTGTTTATGTTTAATGTTAAGAGAGTTTAGTTGTTTTAACGAAAGCAATTCAGATTATTTATTTTTGTATATGAATTGTCGATGTATTTATATTACCAAAAATGTGTGGAACTGAGTTTTTTAAACAATTGATTAAATATAAATAATTATCTAAAATCTGTTTTATGACAATATCAAACTGTATGGCATTACACTAAACATTTTATAATTTAAACCTTCGAAGAGATTTATAAAGAAAAATATCGATATATCCCCTGGTTAGATAGTAACAGAGGCTCATAGCGGATTTAGATCTCGTAGGTCATGAGATTCATGACGGCCATAGGCTAAATGTAATCACATGTTCACCATTAAATTCGAAACTGAGATTAGATTTGCACATGTTTTCTGCTTGTGAAATTTAGATAAAATTTCAAATTTTTTAAAGTTGTTCGAATATTAAGGTTCTTCAAAGAGTTTAAAATTAAAAAGAAAAAATTATACTCTGCGTATACTTTTAAATCAAGTTCACTTAGTACGTTATTCTTGTTGATAAATATGTATAGTTGTAAGAGTTGGCAACAGGAAGTGCACGAACTGATTGGCTGGAAACACGTGGTTGTATTTATCACGTGTCTATGACGTCGCATTAATTTACCCCCCCCCCCCATTGTGTGGCAAATACATAATGAAGTTAAAAATACTATAATTTATAAAAATTTTCAGGTAGTCGGGATATAGAAAAAGAATTGGTGCCAAATCTTATGCCGATTACACCACCTGATAATAAACTAAGCACAGTTGATAAAGAAAACACACAAGTGCAGGACGATCAATCTATTTCTTCAGCATTTAAATAACAGATTACACCTCCAATAGAATGTTTTTATTAACAAAGAAACTGTTTGTTTTTTTTTTAATATTTCACAGGGAAAATTTGGCACTAATCTCAAAGAAATTCTGTTTTTTAGAAATCATAATTTAATTTAATTTATTTCAACATTTGAATTGCTATATTTCATTGAGATATTTTCAAATCAATATTCTTGCTTTATTGTTTGGCATTAAAAGGCATATTTTTACGCCATTTTTTTAACTTTATCATCACATCCTCTATTTTTTAAAATTATTTGGAAAATTGACTTTTCCTCCCTAGTTCAAATATGCCTCCTATAGTTACCAAATATCCCAGATAATGTACGGGCTAAAATGTGGTAACAAGCATAAAATTCAGACAAGATATTTTTCACAGTAAATGGTTTGACAATTATTACACATTGGGAGACCTCCCAGAATACGGGATTGCACATTAGTCTGGGAGAAGTTTTGTACCAACATATTAAAATTGTCTTCTGGACCACGGATCTGCACACCTTTTAACTGAAGAGAGCCACACTGACTCTTACACTATATCCCAAGACTAGCAAACTCATTATACTAATATACAGCAGTTTTTAAATTAGCCGGTTATTTTATTTATTTTTTTTTAGTTGGCGGGAGAGTTATATATAACACGAGAGGGGAATTCCACTTCGTTCTTAATTTCGGTTAGTATTTAAGAGCAAATATTAAGAACATGTCATTGCAGTGGAAATTGCCGATGCGCGTGCTGTGTGTTTAGAATAGTTATTATGTCAATGCTAAATGTGTAGCAGTGTCACCTTGCGGAGGGTAGAGAAGTTAACAGACATGACAAAACTGCAGAATATAGCGATTCCTAGTAAAGAGCAGCAGAATTACGTGAAAACATCAATTTTGTTTGGTTAGTCCAGAGGTGGGCAAATAACTTTTTTTGCAGCCTACCAAGATTGTCAGAAAATCCGCTTTGAACCGAAATTTAATCCCCTCGGTCGACCGAAGATTCCTTTGGTATATATTCCACTACTAGGAAAACAGAGTTCCTTTAGTGAAAAAACAAAGTACATGAAAGTGTTTCTTGTAAGATTAGAAATCATCATCTCTCTCTCTCTACAGAATTTTTAGGATGAATTTGAGGTTTTTAAGGAAATTGAACCTAAATTCAATCTTCTCTCTCATCCCATTATTGCTAATATCGCTACAGTACCCGAGCAGCTGCAACTTAAATTATTGACTTGCAGTCGGATCATAGCGTGAAGGAAATGTTTAATGCTATTACATTAATTGGCTTTTACAAATCTTTGCTTCAAAATTTCCATGTTTAGAGAAATTTGCTGAGAAAACATTCTTGATATTTGGGTCGACATATAAACTGCTGGCCACCGTAAATGCAACTCCAAGAAAGACAAGAGATAGCACAACAAAATTTATTTTGTAGATAACATGTTGACCAAGTATCAAATGATTAAATTTCTAGACTTCTGTGAAGTGTGGTTCCTGCCAGAATCAGTAGCCAGAGTAGCCGCCATTGTTGGAGATCACCGCTGCCACACGCTTCGGCATTGATTCAAAGAGACTTTGGATGTGTTCTTTGGGTACAGCAGACCCAGCAGTTCTCTACACGTTGCCAAAGTTGATCTGGTGTGGCATATGGGGGTGTAATCTGGGTCAATCGTTGAGCAACCATGGACCACATGTTTTCTATCGGCGAAAGATCTGGAGAGCGTGCCGGCCAGGGAAGCAATTCAATCTGGTGGTGATTGACGAAGAACCTTTGGACAATGCGTGCCACGTGTGGTCACGCCTTATACTGTTAAAATATGGCTGTGGCCAAGCCCTGAAGGTAAGGAAGGACAACTGGCACCAAAATCTCGGAGATGTAGCACTGGCTGTTTAAAGTACCGGAAATGCGTACTAGAGAAGTGCGAGAGTGATATCCAATACCGCCCCATACCATTATATCCGGTGCAGGACCAGTGTGGTGGTGCATAACGCAGCTGTTCAGCATCCTCTCTCCACGGTGTCTCCAGACTCGAATCGAACATCGTGGTGTTGCAAATAGATGCGTGACTCGTCAGTAAAGACAACTTTATTCCATTCTGCCACCCACATCCTTCTTTCATCGCACCATTGGCGGCGGAGACGTCTGTGGTTTTGCGTCAAGGGTAGACCAAGCAATGGACGTCTTGCGGACAGACCACTCTGCTGTAAACGGCATCGAATGGTACGCACATACACTGAATGATGCGTTACAGACTCAATGTGCTGTGCTATGGTTCGTGATGTGACTCAGAGATCCATCACTGCCATGCACACAATTTGCCTGTCCTCACGTGAAGTGGTGCACTGAGGTGGATGCGATCGACCACGTCGGTCCCTCGTACTCTCCTGCATCCAACGGTCACATATCCACATTACAGTTGTTTGGTTTCATCCAACACGACTACCGATTTCTCTGAAAGATAATCCACAATCTCGGTAGGCCACTATCCTTCCTCTGTCGAGCTCGGATACTTGATCAAAAGCTGATCGCTGTTTTCTACGAGACATAACTGATCGTTTATTGAAAAAAAACCACAAGAAAAACACAATTGCCGAACTTGAAATCGTCGAAATCTCCAAGCCTTAAATAGCTCTTTGAGGTGGCGCCACAGGCGTGCGTGATGTGTGTCTGCGCTGAAATTCTAATCATTTGCATATCTCACCTCCGCTAATGCATGTTGTAAATTTCATGTTATTTGCGTGCTTCCTTCAAGGTGTTGCATTTACGGTGGCCAGCAGTGTATTTGTGAGAAGGTTTTCTTGCATGAAGATCAATAAGAGCTGACATAAACTGTGATAGGGTATATGTGATGAGAATTTAAACACATAAGCAATCTCATTTCTGATTTAACAACTGTCCATCCCTGGGTTAGTTGAAGCCATTTTGTAGCAAGTAGTGCAAGAGCATATTCTGTTGCGCAATCTCTCGTCTGGAAGATTCAAGTAGCGGACGGGAGGCAGCCGAGAGTTAGACAATAATAAGGTAATGAGAATATTTTTCAATTATAAAACATCAGCCCTCAAAATTACAATATAAAACGTCATTATAAGACTAAACATACTATCAGTATAGCTTCAAATTTAAAGGAAGCCTACGGTTAGAAAAATACGAATCGTTGACGTGCGAGCTGAAGTCTTGGCAATTTTTAAGAAAGTATATGCTAAACAAGAGGCAGCAACTCTTGCTAGTTTCCACGCAGTTCCTTTATAGCGAAATATGGTAAACCATTTACTTTAAAAGTAATCAATGCTTTTATGATTGTAGCAACAGAAGCGTGTGTATGAAAGAAGCAAATTTATTTAAAACATCATTTTGTGAGCAAAAAGTGTGTCCCCCTTGGGAGGGTATAAGTATAATATTCCAAATATATATATATATAGCATCCATACCTTTATATTCTCTTTTACATTTAACTCTTATATTTTAATTTCTCATATATCCTTTTAAAATCTATTGTCTGGTTATTTTGCAATTTCAATTCTTTTCAGTTTTGATCATGTTTATTCATTTTTCTCTTGTAGAGAAATTTTGACTATATATATATTAACTCAATTGTCTGACATATAGAATGGTTCTTTTGTCTATAATTGTCTGACATACAGAAAAGTTAACAGATAGAATGGTTCTTTTTGGCCCAGGATGAACTGTTTCAGATACTGCTTAGGTGTTACTTTTTATACGAAGGATAAATAAAGTTATGTGTGAAGAGCTTAACGTTCATTGCATTTATGGCAGTGGCGTAACGTACACCCCCGCATTGCGGGGAGGGGGCAGGGGCTCTAAGGGAGCCAAAGCTTGATAGACACAAAGTACCAACTTGTGCTTGGGGCCCAAAACAAGAGCTTGCAGGGAGGCTCTAATATTCTCCGTTACGCCACTGTTTTACGGCCCACCGCTGGAGCAGATTTTTCTTAAAGGAATTGAAAATTCTATTCAGAAAAACAATTTTCAACAAATATTTGAAGTGTCATTAAAGATGGCAAAATAAATATGTCGTAGATGGGAGTTCAAAACTATGAAGCCTGTCTTCACCAAATGCATGAGATCTTGAACCTAAACGCGGAGCACATTTCCACACTGAAAAATGATTCAATTTTCATGAAAATTTTTATCATTGTAATTCATACGTTTCCTTTTATAATGTAGTGTTTTTGAAATTTCACTATTCCATAAATAATTAATTTTTATTTTAACATGTAAAAGGGTAGCTCGTTTAGTATTATGGTATAAGAGGGGGGGGGATCAACTCGTATACAAATGGCTTGTATAAAATATGCCATCCTCTATAGCAGTGGTCTTCAAACTTCGTCGACTCCTGAAGCCCTTGAAACTATATAGGTGTTTCCAGGAGGCCCCTATAGAAAGCAAAAGCCTCTTAGAAGAATGTATCTTAAAATAATTTTTAAAGTAGATGAACATGTTATAGATACTTAAAGAATAGAACAATTAAAAAATAAAGTTTTTTAACATAATGTTAAAGTAATTTATGCATTAATTTGTGTGCTGCTAGTCATCTACCATTGTATATTTAATAACTGGGAGATGCATTTGTATTTTTTTCCCGCAAACTATTGGTCTAGGTATATTCAGGGCCGTTTTTAATTTCCCCGGAGCCCTAGGCACTTCAAATTGTTACGCCTCTTCCCCCTTTTATTTGCTGAGCACCTTCCTCCTTCAATTTTGTACCTTGCCAGTTTTGGTTCGCGAGTGCGATTTTCCCTTAAATTCTTTTACTCCTTTCCCTTTATTTTTGCTCTTGAGGGCAGAAATGCTTCTCTCATGAGTCGCTTAGGTGGTGGTAAGTTCGCTGTAATTTAATTTTTCTCTCTATTATCGCCTCCAATTTTTTGCACCCTAGGCACGTACCTAAGCGGATAAGCGGCCATGTGTAATCAGCTGTCACATTTCATATTCTGCGTTAATTTGCTTCTATATTTTGTTGCCACATGCATCGAGACATATTTAACTTAAATACAATGTTCAGAATTGCATTAAAATGTTTATAACTGTGTGAAAAATTTCTGCCAATTTGCAACCTTAAATTTAGACTTGAACGTCGAAAAGTAGTTCCTTCTACTTCATTGACAAGCCTTCTGATTTATCCATCCATGCTTGAAGAGCGTGACTTACACGAAAATTTAAGATTGTTTTATCCAAAAAATATTTATTTATATTTTGTTTTTAAAAACAAACTGTCTTTAAGAATTCGCTCTTTTATTAAAATTTTGGTGATTTGATTTAGCAAATAGTGGCTTTCTAGTGGATCACTTGCGGAATCCTTATCAAAATTCCGGGAAACCCAAATTAAAGACCTCTGCTCTATAGGATATATATAGCGAAGCTAAAGCATATTAATGTTGGAGTAAAGAGTGGAGTATTTGAAAAAAAAAATCGTGGAGTATTCCAAATTCGGGTCCTACCCCTCGCATTAGAAATCGTACATTGCATCATTCACTATCTTCGTACGGAAAATGCTGATATATTGGTTTCAAAGCCAGCGTGTGTCATGTCAACTGTTAAATATATCAGATGACAAGCGCTTAATAATTAATTCTGCGAGTTTATTAAAGAGACTGCAGAAAGCGTTGAATTACATTGTGATGTAACACATTAGCTTAACCGCAGAAAAGTTCTAAAGCATTTTTTAGAGCACCGAGCAATAATCGAAATTTTCTGGAGTGAAAAGGAACGTCTAGATGTTATCAATAAATGGTTATAAAAGTTATTTTATGCATATTTATTTATACATATGAATGATAGTAAAAATTACGAGGGGGGGGGGAAAGCTTCTGGCAGATTCACGCACTCTTGTTAAATTCTTTAGCAAACAAACTTTTTTCAATCCCACATGGAAAAAAAGTTTCATGTACTTAAACACATGTTTGCAATTGAATTTTCTGGTACTTCAAAATGAATTTCGAGTATAGCTTGTCATATTTTGATACAATAGCAAACTACATCACGATTTTTTGACACCTTCTTCAGAACATTCAATTGAAATGATAGATTTTCAGTATAGAGATATTTTAAATATTTAAGCCTGTTATTGTTGGAATTTAATGTCTTCCACAAATTTGCTAGTGGTACTTTTTCTCGTTCAGAACTACCTTTCTTATATTTGTAAAAAAAGCAATGCAAAATATTACTGATATAAGTTAATTTATAAATATTTCATGTCACTTAAGATAATTTTCATTCTTAAACTTGATCTGTAAATGCAAACAACTGTCAGCGGAAAGTTAGATACATAGTTCTGCAACACAACTACATATTTAAAAGATACCTTCCTTTTACTGTTAGCAACAGCCAGGAGGCACTACTTGTTCTTTTGGAGGAAAATTCTTTCTTCCCAAGAACGAGATCAGACGAAGATAGCGCACACACGAGATGAGGGATTGCCTTTTCTCCTTGTACAATGTGTGTTGTGTATGTTTTTGTGTCCCCTTGTGTTGTGTTGAACGTAATCGTTATTGAATATTTATTCGTGTACTTGCTACAGTTTTCATTATTTTGTCCTGAAATAATAACCATATGACTTTCACAGTACCCATTAATCATAAAATTCAATTTCATTGCATGAATTACCTATGTATGTCATATGTCACATATAAATTTTAAGAATACATCTCATATCATCAATTACAATAAAAATGTTCAATTTCATAAAAATGCCAGTTATTGTGTTTCTGAATTGGTTTGTGTAATTTACTTCCAATGTAATCAAAAACTGTAGTGGGAAAAGTTGATAGTGATTGCAGGTCATATTTAGGAGACATGATAGTGAATTCCAATAATAAACGTTGAGCTTCGTATGATGCAGTTTTAAGATTCTTGATACATTTTACAATATTACAGAACGAAGTTATAGAAATTACAACAGAAGCAAAACTAGCAATACCATTGACTGTTTCGTTACCCTAGTTTCCAACATGGAATTCTCAAAAAAGAGAAGTCTGTTGTAAATTAAATGTTAAGCGAATAGATGGAACTGCAAGTCATCTGATAGATATACTTTATTTAGCTTGTAGAGTCAGTTATGTAATGTTCTTTGCTGTAAGCATGTTTTCTACGTGTGTCGTCCAATAAACCAATATGCCTAAAAGAATTAATTAAATCATTGAAATGATATAAAAATATATTGGATGTAAGCATCTATCTGTCCCATAGAATTAAGGAATTATAACAAAGTCACTTTAAAATAAATATACAGTTAATAGCTACTCATCTAATCTTCATCTCTCTTAATTAATATATATATTTCACATACTTTAAATAAAAGAAGTGAGCTTTTTTGTGATCATTTATGGATTAATACAGTTATGAGATTAATTAACCATTAGCTTTACATAAGAGAAATTCAATATGTGCTTGGATTCAATTGATCAAATTGAATATTTAATTCAAAATCTCAATTAGAAATTTAGCATGTATTTTCAAATTAAAGAGTTAAATTAATTAACTTTGACTATTTGTTCAGAATTAAAAATGCACGCAAAAAGCAAATACAAAAGTAATTGTTCTATGAAATAAAAAGACTAAGTATTCAGATCAGGTTTCACTTTTTAAAAAATGTTACCTTTATAGTTGTCTTGCCTATTCTTACATTTCATATACATACCTCCACTGATGTTAAAAATAATTTTAATACAAAGAGAATATCACACTATGAAAGATTAAGTTAAATGTGAGATAAAATTTTGGAAATAACGGGGAAGAGGTACACAAAAAAACTTGATAAAATATTCATCAAAACTTGTTCATTTGTAAATCACTTAGTATGGGGGGAGGGAATAAATCAATAATTAATAGAAACCAATAGGGTACAAAAACCATTTTATTTACATTTCATATGACCACAGCTAAGAAAAAATTAAACAAGTTTGAAAAGACAAAAAAAAAATGGCAAAATTAAATTCTGCATACATGAAACCTCTACCAGACTTAACTGATGTTAATTAATGTTTTATTTTTAATAAATGAAATGAAGTTGATTGCGTCAATAAATCTTTGTCATTACAAAAAGATTATACATGGCATATAAAATTAAATATCTTTTTTTAAAAATGAAATTTACTCAAAACATTCTTAAGTTGAATCTGGATCACTAGAAATCGATTGTCCAGCATGACTTGCATTTTTCAATTTTTCCATTAGTACTTCATCCATGACTTTGGCATTTAAACTACCAGATTCAGAATCGATATCAACACTAACAAGAAAATTATCTGTTGTAAAAATATCTTTGAGAGCTAATATAACATCTTCAGAATCTACAACTTTACCTGGAAGCTGACATGGTATTGCAAAAGGTGGTTGGATAGTATGTTCTGGAAGTAATAGATATAAATCTGAATCTACAGAGATCGTCTCACCAGAATCAACAAGGAATAAGCAGGATGTATTATTAGATGATATAAATTTTCCTCTATGCCAAGTATCTTTATGAAAAACAGCAAAAACCCCTGACTCCACAGCAGAAGCTTTTTGAGTACTTAAAGGATATGAATCGTTCATTGCAACTCTCAGACTTTGTAAGTCATCAAGTTGATCCACTAAATTGACATGTAAATGAAAGATACCCGAAACGGTGTCAATATGGGATGCCTTTGCAGTATATTTTCCAGGATTTGTAGTAGGATTAGAAAGTTTTTGGATAATAAGGTTATGTGAGAGAAGTTCAAATAAAATATTATTATTCACCAAAAAAAGATTGACTTGCTGAAGATCTTCTGTTTTAACTATTTCAATAGACACGTCTTTACCAGTAGCTTGTACATTTGCTAAGAGATCACACAAAAAGTTTTTAGTTTCTTCACTTTTATCTGGAGGGCAATATGCATTAGCAAGTGCACATTTTATAGCATAAGGTGGTATTTTTTTATGCTCTGGTTCTAATTCAACTGCCAAAGTTTTGTCCACTGTCTTAGTAATGCCATAATCAATAAGAAAAAGGTCCATTTTATCATCATCTAAACTAAGGATTTTCCCCCTAAACCATGTATCGTCAGAGCACACAGCACATAAGTCTGAAACTGAATAGCTCTTCAAACCAGGTTCTTTCTTAGAGTAAATATTTTGAAAAGTTTCACCAAGAGTAGATATAAGCTTCAAATGAAGATCATAAGGTATTGCACTAAATAACACAGATCCATTTGAAATGGTGATCTCAGACACATAAACATCAACTTTCCCAGACAACTGTTGGTGAACCATGTCTGTTAAAACATCAGAATACAACTCATCTTTATGATCTGTATCCTGAGAGTTAATCTCTTTCTTATGCATATCTCCCATTGAATCTTCATCAATAATATCCCCATGCAGTTCTGATGAATCTTCAACAAAAACCTCTTTATGCTTCTCGTTATTTATTTCATCACTGCAGACATTTTGATAAGATGCTTTTTCTTCAGAAAGTTGTTCCTCAGTTGCTTCCGATGGTTCACTATTTCCTGTCTCATTTTGCTCATCGTTCTGTTTTATATCACATTCTGGTCTTTCATCCCATTCGTTGTCTTCAGCACCTCCAATAGGGTTTTCAAGTTCACTCGATTCCACTCTGCAATTCTCTACTTCATTATTTAGTAAAGTACCAGCATCATCATATTCTATTTTATCATTTTGTTCAATTGTATCTTGGCTGGAATTGAGATCTATATCAAGCTGTTCTTTAATTTCAGAGTTTTGATTAGAAGGATTCTGTATGTCATTCAATTCTTCAGAATCATTAGCAATCTCTGATTCAGCTAAATGAACGTTTGATATTTCAGTTTCATTTAAAATAGGTTTTGAAACATCTTCTAGTTCATTGTTTGAACTTTTGGAGGAGTTCAAATCACAAATTTCAGTATCTTCAGAAACATTTTGTGCCTCTGGAAGATCTGCAGCAGTCATTTCCTCTTCATTACTATCAGATTTCTGTAATGTATTGGACAGATCTTCATTAGAAACAGTATTTTCTAAAATTTGACCTTCCTTATTCTCAACATCTACTGGTGTTTCTGTTAGTACAGCATCTACTGATGTTATATCTTCATTCACACCAGAGATCTCAGAAGATTGAGAAGGATGTTCCTCCTTTGTATCAGGTATTCTAACATTATCTTCCTCCAATAATTTAACATCATCTTTTGATGTTTCTGTTTCTTTATCCTCATCAGTGATTTCAGATGGCTCAGCTGAATGTTCATCATTTGTATCAAGCATTCGTGCATTATCTTCTTCTAATACTTTAATTTCAAATGGATATTTCAAAGGGTAAGATTTTCCGAACTCACAAAGAAAAATACTTCCAGCAAGTTTTGTTATATCTTTTTCCTTCATGCTATCTGGAATATCTTCAAAATTGGTGATTGTACACTGTAATGTTAACATTGGTTTGCGCCAAAATTCTTTAGGTAAAACAGCTAATCTTGTTAGTTCTAATTCAGTTTCAAATCCATAATCAACACAGTTAACCACAGCACTTGTAGATGAATCATTTAACTTAGAAATATAAACCCGTGACCAATGATCTTTTACTTTTGCAGCGTATAAACTTCTAGGACTAAATTCCTCAAAAGACATACTTTCTTCACAACAAACTTCAGACAAACTATTATGCAGATTTTCACGTTCTTGAACCAATTCTACAGGAAACAAATAAAATAAATCTCCAACAATATTTTCAACAGTTGCTTTAAATGTGCTACTAATTTTGGTATTAACAATATATTGTGGAGACACAAGTTCATCATTTAAAAGTATTTCAACAATATCAACATCACCACATAACAGATTACTAATACAGATCTTAGGCAAATTACACGAGTATTTACATAACTTAACTAGAATAAGTTCATTGTATAAATACTGTTCAATTTTGATTTGCAGGTTATCGCTTTGGCTATCAACTACTTTAAAGCCACTCAGGCAAAATTTTAAGGAGAACTGAGGCTCCTTCATAAATTCCAAAGGAAGCTTACGTATGTGTTCCAGTTTTACAGTCTCACTATTACCATAATCAATGAATCTGACTAGAAAGTCATTGCCATCGATAGTCATTACTTGGGCTCTATACCAGCATTCATCTTCCATATATTTTGCAACACAAAAATCAAAAATATTAATCTTAGGCACTTGTTCACTTTCATTACAGGCAAATTGCAATTTTTCTTGAAAGTTTGTCAATTCACTATCTATTTCATCCGGTGTGCCATATACAACAATTTTGTCATTTTCTACTTCCCAATGTTTGATACTTACTAGCATTTCTTCTTTATTACATGAACGAAGTGGCACAATGCAGGTTGTAGCTTCTAGCGATTCTACAGATGTTTCTACATTTTCTCCCCCAGTTTCATTTAAATTTTCAGCTAGTAACTTTTGAACATTTTCAAGAGGTGGAATAACTTCAGTTGCCAAGCCTTTTTCACACAGTATTTCAGCTAAATCCCCATTATGATACAACCTAACCTCATATGGCTCACTCAATTTAAAGACTTCCATATCTAGTTCAAGTTCTTCTATATAATAATCTTCCAACTTGGCTGTTATTTCAGCTTCCTTGCCATCATTAGCTTGAATAGCATACAGTTTGCATTCTATAGCAATGGGTGGTATCTTTATTAATTCTGGTGTCATAGGTCTTAAATTCTTTAGGGATGAAACTTCAGAATTACCATAATCTACAAAATACACATAAATATTTTCTCCTTCAATTTCTGAGATGACAGCCCTGTACCATGCTCCATCTTCATTATATTTAGCAACACAAGGCAAGGATACACAAGGATCTTCAAGTATATCAGGTACAGATGATTTTGTGCCATCACTTGGAGAATACAAAATTTCCAGAGTTTTCATTACAGTATCAAGTTCAGTAGTAAGCTCCAATGGTGTGACATAAAATTTATCATAAGAATCTACATAACTGATTTTTACAGGTAGTTTGGAAGAACTAAGTTTGCGCTGGGGATAGCCCAAATCAGATGGCAGGGAATGCAATTGGTCTTCTACTGTTGTCAAGTGATCATCAGCATAGGCTTCTTCAGTTTCTGGACAAGTGTCGACATTAGCAAGTTCCATGTCAATCAAATTTTGAGCTACATCTTTGTCTTCTTTTGATAAATTAACAATAGCTGGGATATCTTTGCTGATGAAGGTAATTGCAAGTTGACAATATAGAACCATGTCTTGGAATGCTTCAATAGCCACATCTGACCATTGGTCAGTTGTAGAAGCTATTCCATTTAATTTACATCTTACTGCATAAGGTGGAATGTCCAAGAACTTTGGGTCGAGAGGCTTTAAAGTATCAATAGGAACAGAGTTGATGTTTCCATAATCCACAAATAGGACGTCAGCAGTAGTGTCTGAAATATAGGGACAATATATTAAATATTTTAAAAATGAATAAATTTCAAAATTTTTTACATATATTATATAAAAGGTATTATCAAAAGATTACAAAACATTCAAAAATAATTTGTTGGCTATTGCATGTTATGTAACCACAAATGCTAGTTACATACCTGCCAACTTTGAAAAGTGCAAAATAATATGCAAACATTTCAAATAAATTTAAATTTAAAGAAATTACTTAAAAAAAAAAACCTTTTGTTTAATACTGAGTAGTTTGATAAAAACCAACACTAAGAATATTATATTTAAAGGAATGTATATAGAGTTTTAAAAGAAAAATTATGTATCTTATTTTTAGCATGAGTTCATATAATATTAAATAACTGACAGATTTTCTAATTTCATATAATTTTAATTCAATTGTAACGAGTTGGTTAATATTTTCAATAGTGCAAATCCAATTAAATTTTGAGTTGCAAAATGGTGCTCTGAATAAAGCATGCTGTATCCATTAAAAAAATTATCCATAATTTCTGCTAAAATTAAATAGTTTTTTCAGTCCACATAAGGTGTTAAATAAAGACATCCTTCAAGTACAAAATTATTCCGCAAGTAAGAATTCTCCGCCCAACTTATTGCATATTCTGACCTATAATGTATACTTTTAACATAAAAAAATATCGAAATTTATGGGTGCATGTTATATGAAAAAAAAATTGATTCTTACACAGATCTAAATACTGTTTATTAAAACAAATGACATATCTTATGAACCTTCATTATCCCATAACATAAAAAAATTGTCATATTTGTCTTCTCTTTAGCAGTGAATCAATATTTTGTGCTTCCAATGATCAGGATTTCTGTGTTTGGTGTGACAAGCAAAGCTTACCGTTTAAAATGCTCGATGAAGTTTAATACCTGTCACGATTTTGAGGTGTACGAGTGCTGCGGAATTACGAAAACTATGTGTAAATTCTGAATTACATAGGAAAGTACTACAGCAACTTATGACTATCATTAGAAGATAAATTTAAGGACTTTATCCATTTCTTTAAAACTGTGCATCTTATCACTAGTCCAAGGTCACTACTGCTTGGCTTAACCTCTTCAGGAATAAATATTTAAAAGTGGAAATACATTGATTTAATTTAATCTTTATAGAAAGTTGTTCATTTATATTGATAACAATTCTATAAGTAAAAAAAAAAAAAATATTAAGAAATATTTACAAGAAAAAATACTGTCCACATCTGTGGTTATTCAGCATTAGGGCTCAGTTATGACTGAAGATATTTCATACACTCAGGGCATACAAAAGCTCTTTACATTTCTATTTCTCACATATACATCAAGTTTATTTTAGACAATTTTTATGTTCCATTTTCAAAGGATAATGGCGAATAGTCTAGCCAGATTTCAGAAATGACTTAGAGTCTAATCTAAAAGAGTCATCACATTTTCTTTATTGTGATTAAAAGAACTCATGAATCAAAAATTGATACACTGAGAAAATGAAAAGCAATTTTGAGATAAAATTTTTTGTTATTCAAAAAGAGTAAGAATAATGCACCACCGTACGGTTGGACAAATCTATACTACCCATGAAACTGTTGTACTCTGTTACAGTAAAAGGCCTAGTTATTGCTATACATTTTTTAAAATTTTTTTTACGATCCCATCTCTGAACAATATTTTCAGGTCCTGTAACTGCATATGTCGATATCATATGGAGGATATTATCATTCCATCTCAGGATTAATATGTTGTCAAATGAGCCCACATTCTTCATTTCTGGTAATATATCTATTTCTTTGATATCAAAGCTTACATTATTTTGTCTTTCAGCAGAAATTAGCACTTTAATATATTAGAGGTACAAAAATAAATACACAGGCATCAACAGGTTATGGGCTAATAATGCTACATGTAAGAAATTTTAATCCTATTTTAAAAAACCTAATACTAATTAAAAAAAAAGAGAAAATTAATTCTAGAAATGACACAGAAAGCTTTGAATTTAATATTTCTCAAAATAGCATATGATTTGATAATATATAAACTATAGTCAAATTATGGTTTTATTTTGTAGAATTTTTTACTTTGATATTATGAAATTTATTTATTCAAATAAAAACAATTATACAGAAAAAAAGCCCAACAAATAATTTGTATTAATTCAAAAAATTATTTGTAATGACACAAAATTGTTACTTGCAGCCTCAATTGTACATTCTCCATCTTTTCAATAGACTAACACTATAATGCTTGATTTTGAGAGAATACTTTATAAATTTTATCAAACAAAGCACAATCCACAGTTTTCTTCCTTCATCTCTCATATGGATTACTAATAATCATTATGCATCATTCTAAAATAATTTTTTAAGTGAAAATTTCCCATTTAATAAATAATGTCTCATATTTAATTAAATCAATTCTATTCTTAATTTCATCTTTCTCAAAAATACAGTCACATCTCTTATTTCCAAAACAAACCTAATATTATACATTATAGTTACTGATTATACATATATTGATAATAAATTAAGATTTTTTAAAATAAACTCAAAATAAAGCTACACATACAAGAAAGTGAAGAAAAAAATAGATTGAAATGATATATATAAAACAGAATTTTTAGAAAAAAGTTTTTTTTCAGAGACTCCTTTAAAAATATTGGACATTGTCTACCAACTGAATATTCTGTATCGTTGAAGTGATTTTGAAGTATTTTCCAATTTATGAGAGTATAACCACATGTATATTACAGTAGATACATAGTTACGCACTTAACACTATTCTTTCCCTGATCTGTATTTCTATTCCTCAAGAGTGTGTATATGTTATATCTATACACACGTGTATATATAAAATAATTACAATGAGACAGCAGTTTTACTTCTAGAGAAGAAAAAAAAAAGAGTCGTATTTTATCAAATAGGAGGTATTATACCCAGTAATTTAGAAACATGAAATATATATTCACCATTTAGATTTATATAAATGGTAATAATTTCTTACTAATGTTTCTGTAGTGTTTCCTCCCCTTACCAGGAGGCGCACTGTGTCCCCCTACCGTAAGAATGTGTTGTTTGTTTTTGAAATAGATAGCTTCTCAGCACCGGCGCGTTAGGGCGGTGGTCAGATTAGAGAAATTTCCCGCGTGGGTAGTTACAATTTGCGTTTAATATTTCTTTTTATGTGTTTACTGTAAATAAAAGTGCTGTCCTCAAGACGAAGTCTGTTGCATGAAACCTCTACAACATCCTACCCAACACAAAACGACATCACACTGGCGCATTAACGACAGGATCGAAACCTGAGTGAAGCAAGACATCAAAAGGAACTACGAGGTAGGCAATCCTTTTGTTTTGTTTGAGCGAGTTCAGCAACTGTTATTTACAAAATTTTGGGGGTTAATTCATTTAGTATAATTCCTTTCAATCATGTTTCGTGGAGCGAGAAAGGAAGAATTAATATTAATTGCTGATGAATTAGGCGAGATAATAAATCCAGAAATGAAAGTGTTGGATTTAAAAAATTTAATTTTAAATAGCGACAAATACAAAACCGATAAAGTGTTTATCGATGACTATTTGGACTCGATTATCGCGGATAGAAAGTCGAAAGAAGAACAAGAGCGTTTAACGGAACAATCGAAACTTGAGTTTGAAAAAATAAAACTTGAACAAATTAAATTAGAAATAGAACTCGGTAAAATAAATTTAGAAAGGGCTAAAGTGGATAGTCAAAGGGATAGCAATGATTTGCAGCGAATAAATCCCGAAACAAATCAAACTTCGATTGAAAATTTCATTCAAAGTGTGCGCACATTATCTCTTCCGATTCCTAAAAAACAAGAGGGATGGAATTTATTTTTCTCTTCTTTAGAGCGTTCTTTTAAAACCAAAAATGTGCCGGATGAATTTAAGGGAGAGATTCTTTTAAATTTGCTAGGTGAAAAAGCCGAAAATATTTTAGTTTATGTAAAAGACGAAGAAATAAGCGATTATGATAAGTTAAAAAGTTTTGTTTTAAGAGAATTTGAGCCAACGCCTTTAATTTGCTTGCAAAATTTTCAAAAAGCGAAACGAATGCAAAATTAAACGCACGTTCAGTTTGCATCTCGTTTATTAACCAATTGGGATCAATACTGTCATTTGAGAAATGTCAATGATTTTAATTCTTTAAAAGAGTTAATTGTTAGCGATAAATTATATCAAACGCTAGATGATGAAACTGCCATTCATATAAATATCAAGCAGGAGCAAAGTTGGTTTAAACCAATTCAAATGGGAAAAGAGTGTGACATGTTTTATGCTTGTAAAGGAAGAACTTTTTCCGAGTTTTCACATAAAGCATGTCATAATCAAAATGGCTTGCGAAATGATTTTAAATATATCCCTCCTCACTCGAGACGAGACAAAACAAATCTTAATTCGAAAGAAAATATAATTTATAACTCAAAACAAAGTAAAGTAAATAAAAAAATAGAATGTTACATTTGCGGTGAGAATCATATAGCTCGAGATTGTAATAAAAAATATTCTAAATTAAAAAATGAGAAAAAAAAGAGACTTCTCAAGTACAATATGTACAACCAAAAGTTGACCTTGAACCTTTAAAATATGTTATTATTTATATTAACGGGAAAGCAATAAATTGTGTTTTGGATAGCGGAACTCAAATTTTTATATGTAATTCTAATATTTTTCCAGATAATTCTAATGATGAATTCGGAAAGATTACTTTAAGCTCTGCATTTGGAGAGAATGTAGAAGCAAAACTAATTAAAACCTCTATTACTCTTGACAATAATTCTTTGAATCATCCAATGGATTGCTTGGTAGCGATCACGGATAAATTAAATGCTGAGGCTTTAATACCTCCTTCTTTGTATGAGGCTTTATGTTCCATAAATAATGAAACAAATGAAAATGATATTTTTGCCGAATCGGTTGATAGTTTTACTCCGTTTTCAAATGATGAAAATGACGCAGAATCCGGGAACGAAATATTTTATGTTGAGAGCGACTCAGATAATTTAAATTTTAATTCGGATTACAGTAAAATGAAAGATGAACAGAATAATTGTGATTCTCTTAAAAAGGTTCGTGCAGAGTTAAAATTAAATAAAGGAAATTTTTTATTAGTTGAGGAATTAATTTATCACAGGGATAAAATTCTAAATGAACCCGTAATGCAATTAGTTTTACCGCGTTGCAGAATAGACAAAGTGATGAAACTAGCACATGAGTCAGTTTTTGGAGGTCATATGGGGGTAAAGAAAACAAAAGAGAGGATAAAATATAATTTCTTTTGGCCAAATATGTCTAGGGAAATTGCTGAATTTGTCCAGACATGCAAAGGGTGCCAGCTTCGGAAATCTGAGAAAATTGGAGATAGAGCTCCCATTACACCTATTGTCCGTCCGGAGCTTCCCTTTGAGATAGTAAACATTGATGTGATCGGACCTATTCAACCACCATCGGGTAGAGGGCACAAATATGTCCTTTGTATGATGGATCAACACACACGTTGGCCTGAGGCAGTACCACTTAGATCACTTACAGCCAAGACCGCATGTGACTCTCTATTGCAAATATTCTCGAGGACTGGAATTCCGAGTATAATTGCCAGTGATCAAGGCACAAATTTCAAGTCGGCTCTAACCCAAGAATTCACGAAAAGGATTGGATCTAGTCCTAGGTTTTCCTGTCCTAGCTATCCGGCCAGCAATGGGTTAGTTGAAAGATGGAATAGGGTGTTGAAGGATATGCTTCATCATGTTATTCGTGAAGATCCAAGAAACTGGGATCGACAATTACCTTTTCTGTTGTTTGCATACCGTGAAGTACCAAACACTACCACTGGTGTATCACCATTTAGGTTACTTTATGGCAGAGAAGCTCGAGGGCCGTTGGCAATTCTTAAATCATCCTGGGCAGGCGAAATACATCTTCCGACGAACATTTCCCAGTCAGCTGCTGATTACCTTCAGGAAATGAAGATCAAGATGGAAAAAGCTGCTGAGAGTGCATCTTTAACTGCTGCTCAGAAACAAAAAAGTTATGGAGATTACTTCAACAAGAGGTCATCCGTAAAGAATTTTAGCATCGGAGAACAAGTTGTTTTGCTGATACCAGATTCTAGTAATAAGATCTATGCTAGATGGACTGGACCTGGAGAGATAATTCAACACCATCCACCCCATTCATATAAAGTTAAACTGCCTACGGAACTGTAAGACATGTTCATGTGAATAAGATCAGGAAATATCATCCTCGTGCACTTGCAGTTGGAGTTATTTTTGAAGATGACCACGAATTCGGAGAAATCCATCCCACTCCTAATTTATCGAGATCCACATCTGAAAGAGTTCTACATGAAACCGATCTGAATAATTTGAAGAAGACAGAGAGAACAAGTGTTAGCAATTCTTCTAAAACACAGTACACTATTCACAAGTGATGTGAAAATAGCCAAAGTAGGAGCTTCGTAGTGTGCTTGGACTGTGCAATTACTATCGTGAGTATATACCCAGATATTCTGAACTTGTGTATCCATTGACCGAACTCACCAAAAAGAGAGTACCTGATTCCATCCCATGGACTGAGAAACATGACTTCTCATTTCATCTTCTGAAAAAAGCTTTAGCGGAAGCACCTTCGCTGTACTCTCCAGTGCCTGATAAACGTATACCATTCATTCAGATGCATCCCAAATTGGCATAGCTGCTTGCCTGTCACAAAAATGTGGTGATAAGTGTTACCCAATTGCTTATGCAAGTCAAAAATTAAGCAAGACCCAACAGTCATGGTCAACTATTGAACGAGAAGCATTTGCTATTGTGTGGAGCTTAAAAAAGTTCGAAGTATGGGTATTTGGGACTGAAATTGAATTTTATACTGATCATAACCCTTTACCTTACTTGACAAAGAGTGCACCACAATCTGCGAGGCTACAAAGATGGGCTTTTGCTCTACAGAAGTTCAATGTGACAATCAAACATTGCCCTGGTGTGAAAATGCCTCATGCTGATGCACTCTCACGATTAGTGTAACAAGTGTGCCTTTCAATTTTAAAAGGAACATTTTAGGTTTAGTGAACAATATTTTCTGAATCTCATTTTATATATTTCGTTATATTATTTGTGTATCTATTTACATTTTTAAAAAAAAATGCTAATGTTTTTTTTTAGAATTTGATTTCAAATATTTTTTAACTAACTGTTGTTTATTTTGTGTATTTCTTAAATTTCAATTTTCTTGATTATTATGGTATAATTATGGATATCAAAATGCTATTCTTAATTTAGTTATGTATACATATCTTTTTATATTTTTTTTTATGTGTGAGATAATGCTAGCTACTTATATCTTAGTGTATGATATTAATGTATATTATTTCATGCTCATTTATTTTATTATCAGATTGAGTATCATGTGTGACACTTCAATCTTGTGTGGGGGGTGTAGTGTTTCCTCCCCTTACCAGGAGGCGCACTGTGTCCCCCTACCGTAAGAATGTGTTGTTTGTTTTTGAAATAGATAGCTTCTCGGCACCGGCGCGTTAGGGCGGTGGCCAGATTAGAGAAATTTCCCGCGTGGGTAGTTACAATTTGCGTTTAATATTTCTTTTTATGTGTTTACTGTAAATAAAAGTGCTGCCCTCAAGACGAAGTCTGTTGCATGAAACCTCTACAACATCATACCCAACACAAAACGACATCACAGTTTCCATATTATTATTTGCCAACAGAACAATAGCAATGAGATTTTAAATGTGTAAGGTTTTTTTGTCAATTTACAAAAATGCAAACAAAATGACTTTCTAAAATGGAGCAGATAACTAAAAAGTGTCATGTACTATAATAATATAAAGAATACTTTTAGCATACAGAAAGATTTACCTTCAAGATTGATGACTTCAGCTCTGTACCAATTATTATCTTCGGGAAACTTAGCACAACACGCATAACCAACACAAGGATTCTGAACTCCATTTTGAGTCCCAGTTTTGGATTCACAACTTTCACATAATTCAGAAAGTAATTTAGCTATGCCATCTTCATTAACTGCCAGCTGGATGTAAAAATCATGAGGTGTATTGATAACAATTACAGTACCTTCTTGGTATCCGAGAGGAACTTCAGGAGGTAAAAACCTTGGTACTCCTACAAATGTAAGCATAAAAATACATAAATCAAAATTACAAAATAAACTAGATAGTTTCTGCTTATAATTCTCTGGAAAAAAGAATTAAAATAACTAACAATTTTTTTAATTCTTGTAGTACAAAATCAAAATTCAGTTTTTATGTCATTATTTATATACATATGCAAATTGAAAATATATTTCTTTCATAACAAGAAAATCATTTAACAGAGCAATTCTGATGTGTGAAGTCTGTTTTTAAAAAAACAACTAAAATTGCAAATTTTCATATTTAAATCTAAAATATTTAAAACAAAAAAAAAATAATTCAAAAAACTAAATCTTTTACTTATGATTATTATTATATCCCATAAGAGAAAACATCTCATAAATAAAATTCTATTTGTTGTACACCTTAACTACAATTTTTAAGTCACTTTAATATGGTGCAAAGCATGACTTTCAAATTTGAAGTCTGTGCAAAATGAAACAAGTTAGTGTAATGTTTTGTTGTAAGGAAAAACATTAATAAAGACTAAAAGAAATGTTGAGAGCCATTGACCTTAATAAGAACATCAATACAAATATTTTCTTTTCGGACAAAACCTCCAGTTGTTTTTAGAAGAATGAAATAAAGCTTTCATCTGCTGTTTTATCACCATGAAACTTATCGCAAACATTATAGATTAAGATGATAATTAGAGTTTAAAAAAATTCCCATGAAAATTCCAGTTAAGTGTAAAAAAGAATAAAATTGATACAAAGACACTGTTTCTATAGGTGGAGAAGTCAAATTTCACAATGCCAACTAATAATAGGGTTACCAAAAAACATGTCATCTAAAAATTTTTATTGCCAAAGGGTTGAATAAAAATTGATGAATAATTAACGAACCTATGTCACAAGCTCTATTTTTTCCCCGAACATATAATTATTCCTTTGGTTTAAAGTACAATATACTTATAAGATGAAGCCTCTTAAGATTTCAAAACCATATTTAAGCTTAACATTTTTAATACATCTTATGTTTTAAATTCAGATTTAGATCACAATCAATTATAGGTATGTTTTAATGTACATATTTCACATACTTTGATACAATAAAAATAAAGTTTGCTTATTGAAATTTTGACATAAGATTAACTTATCATCTCAAGCCATGAAAATTTAGATAACTAAAAGAAAAAATTTCCATTTTTTGAAAAAATTTATACATTAATATATATGTTATGGTTATGCCACACTTCTTTAAAACTATCAAAAATAAAACATGCAAGTCTTCCATCTACGCAATAAATTTACTACTTACTATTTACTAAAAATGACAATGTTTATTAATAAGGCCTGAGCTACATGATAATAGTTACAACAGCACCATATATGGTTTAAAATTAATATTGTATAATTCTGAATTGTATATGCATACTTACACAATATTAATTTTGACCATAAAAAACACATTCAATCTAATTTTTTAAACATGTCACAACTACCTTTAAAAGCAAAAAACACCAGATTATTTATACAAAATATTTCATGCAGAGTAGTCAACCCATGAGTTTTTAAGATAACAATCATATAAAAAATGAAATTGCTTACCAGTCATTAAAGGAGTAGACAATTCTCCATCGAAACCAAGATGAGATCCATTTGCATTAATTTCTTCGCTATCTTTATCAAAAAGAAGGTCGCTTATATTTACTTCTTCCCCATCTTTTTCAAGAAGTAATGATAAAGTACAAATACTATTAGTTACATTTTCCACTTTTGCTGTAATTTCTTCTGCTTCATCTAAAGCAGTCTGAAATTTTTCTGTTTTCTCAGTATCATTGTTAGGAGATGACTTCAAAAGACAGCACTGGAAACACTGGGGTGGAATTTCCAAGAATTGAGGTACAATAGCAGCTATCTATTAGCAAGAAAATGTATTATTTACTTAATTAGCTAAAATGTAACATAAATCAATTTAGAATTTGAGTTATTAAATTTAAACACATTATACACATGTATTTAAAATGAATAGCTGGAATATCAATATCAGTTAAAAAGGTTGATATTAGATAATTATACAGCATGGTATGAAGCAATTAAAAAAATCTAGATATGTTTTCAAGAGATGAATTAAGAAAGTATAAAACCAATGAACAAATCATAAGGGTGAAAAAAGGAGAGTAAAACAAGACCATTACACTGGTACAAAAGACATGAGAATGTAGAAGATGAGGAAAACACATGAATCCATGAGGGAAAGAAGATATTCAACTAGCATGCTGTCATTTACTATAGAGTCCAACCAGAGAGGCAATCTTGTCAATAAATTGACAGTTTCAAGGCTCAGTTCTTACCAAGATGCAACTCAAGATATTGTACAATAAGTATATGGAGTACGAAAAAGATCTGTTGGTAAACCTGTGAGGCATTTTTTTAGCTAAAAAATCAACCCTACAGTAATGTTTTTTGGTACTTATGTATTAACATCACCACAGTAAAGTTCATACCACATGAATTGCACCATTTTGCACCAAATTCTGACTGATTAAATTCTTTTCAAATAAAACATGCAGATCTTTTTGCCATTTTGATATCATGGCATGATTCCAGCAGTACAAATTTTGCTGTGGTGATGCTAATATGCAAGTAGTTTTTCTTTGGTAACACCGAAGATATCCCAGTTTTATCAGTAAATTGATAGAAGTTTTAGATCACTCCTCCCACCCATTTACAGTGAAGCAAGGGAATACAAAAAGTATTTCCAGAGCACGACTTCTCTTACAGGATGCTGCACATGACTAGCATGTAGATAAACAATCCAACTTTAGAAAAATGTTTAAAATAACAGAAACATAGAAAAGAAGATCTTACTATTATCTATATATATAAAGGAGAAAAGCGACTCACTGACTGACTGACTAATCACGAAATCTCTGGAACTATTCAACCTACAGACTTGAAATTTGGTAGACATGTTCTTTTGATAGAGTAGACATCATCTAAGAAAGGATTTTCCGAAATTCTAAACGCAAGGGGCGTTAAGGGCTATAATAATAATTGTTTCCATGTTTAAACTACTTGATGTACAATCTTGAAATTGGGTAAGCGGATTCCTTTCAGAGAGTAGAGATCCGCTACAAAATGAGTTTGCTGAAAATCGACCCCCAAGTGGCGTTGCAGGGGCTTAGATAAAAATTATTTCCATTTTTAAACTATTTGACGCACTGTCTTTAAATTTGATATATATAGATTCCTTTCGTAGAATAATGATCAGTTACAAAACGGGTTTTGTGAAAACAGACTTCTAAGTGGCGTTGCGGGGGATTAAGGGGCGTAATAGATAAATATATCCGTTTTTAAACTACTTCACCTACCTGCTTGAAAATTGGTAGGTAAGTTTCTTTCCTGGAGTAAATATCCGCTACAAAATGGGTTTTGGGAAAATTGACCCCCAAGGGGTGTTGCGGGGGCGGGGTTTTAAGGGGCGTTATAAATTCCTATTTTTAAGCTATTAGACGTACAGTCTTGAAACTTAGTAAGCAGATTCCTCTCATAGGGTAGAGATATGCTAAAAATGGGTTTCGTGAAAATTGCCCCCAAGTGGCGTTGAGGGACTTAAGGGGCGTTATAGATAATTATTTCCATTTTTAAACTATTAGACGCACAGTCTTTATATTTGATAAAGAGATTTCTTTCATAGAGTAGAGATCAGCTGTAAGAAGGTTTTGTGAAAACAGACTTCTAAGTGGCGTTGCAGGGGAATAAGTGGCGTAAGAGATACATATTTTCGTTTGTAAACTATTTGACCTACCTGCTTGAAAATTGGTAGGAATATTTCTTTCATGGAGTAAATATCCGCTACAAAACGGGTTTGGAAAAAATTGACCCCCAAGGGGTGTTGCGGGGGTTAAGGCAGATATAAATAATTATTTCTTTTTTTAAACTATTAGACTCACAGTCTTGAAATTTGGTTAGCAGATTCCTTTCATAGGAGAGAAATACACTGCAAAATGTGTTTTGTGAAAATCGACCCCTAGGTGGTGTTGTTCAAGGGGTGTTATTGATAATTTTTTTGCATTTTTAATTAATTGGACGCACAGTCTTCAAATTTTGCTAAGCAGATTCCTTTCATTAGAGTGCAATTCCCCTACAAAATGGGTTTTGTGAAAACAGACCCAGAAGTGGCGTTGCGGGGGCTCAAGTGGCGTTATAGACAATTATCCCCATTTTTAAACTGTTAGACGTACAGTCTTGAAATTTGATAAGCAGATTCCTTTCGTAAAGTAGAGAACCGCTACAAAATGGGTTTCGCGAATATCAACTACTAAGTTTAATTTCGGGAGATTAAGAGGCGTAATCGATAAATATTTCCATTTTTAAACTACTTGATCATCCTGCTTGAAAATTGGTAGGCATGTTCCTTTCATGAAATAGAGTTCCTCTAACAAAGAGTAAAATGAAAATTGACCCTAAAGATGTTTGCGAGGAGGAGTTACAGAAAAAAATTACTGGTTTTAATTGTTAGACCCATATACTTGAAATTTGTTAAGCATGTTTCTTTTGTTGAATAGGGATCCACTAAGAATAAATTTTAAGCAAATCAAGTTCTGGGGGGTTGCAGGGGGTTACTGGGACGTATTGACAAAAAAAATTACTTTTTTCGAGCTACAAGGACTATAATAATGAAATTTGGTTTGCATTTTTCTTTTGTTGAATTGAAATCCGCTAACAGCGGTAATTTTGGAAAACGGCTCTGAACGGGATTACGGGGATATTTATAGTAAAACTTTTGCTTTTTTCTGTTAGATTTAGACTTGAAATTTGGCTTGCATGTTCAATTTACGGAGTAGAGATCCACCGAAAATTGGTTTTGCGGGAATCCACTTGGTTTTTGAGTTACGAAAGAGCAAACATCATTCTATGCTTCAATTTTAGAGATTTTTAGAAAATACAAATTAGATGAGTTCTGCCTTTTTTTTTTATCAACAGGTGACAGTTACAGGTATAAGTATATTTTTCAATTCAATCGAATTCTTAATGCTAGGACTTAGATATCAATACTTTATACATATATATAAGCAGTAAAAATTTATAAAACATCATGAAATACCCAGCGAAGCGGGCGGGTAACAGCTAGTTTTTGTATAAGGGATACACAATTAAAAAAGTGGAGAACAATGTTATAATGAAAATAAACAGTGAATAAGTAAATAATGCAAATTAATACTTAAACTAGTTAATGATTTAAGCATTAGGTGATGAAAGAGATAAATGGTTATTAGGAGAAAACTGAAAAGAAATCCCTAGGATATACAAGACTGTTCCACCCATATTTACTGAAGACTAACTCCATTGGAAAAAGGAAATACTATATGATAGTAAATACTATACTTATCTAATGCAGATAAGCCCCTGAGGGCTATACCTTAAGAGAAATTCAAATGCTATCCTTTAAACAATTCATACGTTCATTCACTTTAATGCCTCATCAATAAGCAAATTAACCTTAATTATAGAAAATTACCTAATCATCTAAAAGCCTCTAGTAATACCATATTTTTAGCCTGTGTAAGCAGTGGATCCTGTTACTATTATAAAACTAACAATCAAGCTTAAGAATAAATATGAAAAGTATTCAAAATATGCATTAATAATTATAATATCAAATTGTCTTTTATTGATACTGATTGTTAGCATAAATGATTTACTATACAAATGTAAATGTGCAGTAAGCTTCTATATAATATAAAAATAAAAAAGTATATTAATTCTTCTTTATTTCTTTTAATATCTTATAACTGTTTCCAGCAAATGTTACTTTTGGGTATAGCAAGTTAATCAAACCACAGAAAATACTTAAAATTATACACCTAAAAAATCAACTCTATATTTTTATATAGAAAAAAAATTGAAATTACCTCACTTAAGGCTGTCACTTCAGAATTTCCATAATCAATATAAAAACCTCAAATTCATTTCCTCCCAAACATGATTTAATTTGTGCCCTGTACCAAGCTTCATTAACAGAATATTTGCCATGCAATAAGCACCAGGAGTTAAAGCAGTGGCATCAACAGGATGTAATCCCTCTTCTGAATATAAACTTTCAATATCAGTAGTCAATTGTTCCATTGTCTCTTCTTCATCTGTTAATTGACACCAGAACTTAAAAGGACTCTCAATATATGACACAATCACTGATAACAACTGTCCTGTAGCAAAGGAAGTTTCTCTTTGAAGTAGTGGTTGCATTACTTGTGGTTTTAACAGATTCCCTAATATCTAAAGGAAGTTCTTGATTTGTGACTGGAACATCACTTGAAGCAAGACCGTCCTTAATAAGTTGTCCAGCAACACTTCTTTGATTGCAAAACATGTCAACTATGAATAAATCTTCTTGTTTTGCAAAAAAAATGACATTGTATGTCACCTTCAAAATATTTGCCGAGATTTTGATTCATTATCCATGACTTTCCAGGAGGTTTGATGCCTTTTAAGCAGCATTTAATGCCTTGGATTGGCAACAGAGTAAAGTCTTGGTTGATGGAACGTACTTTTTTTTTATCAACAATTTCACTGTTTCCATAGTCCACATATAACACAAACTAGTGAATTTTTCTCTACTTTTTTAATTTCTCCCCTGTACCATGCAGAATCAAGAGAGAATTGGCAAACACATATCATACCTTGATGTGGTCTATCTATTAGTGCTTCACCAGCTGATTCTTTGTTATAATAATCCTGCATATCAAACATCATTTTCTTAAAGTTTTTTTCAAAAGATTTCAATTGACAAAATACCTCTGCAGGATTTAAACCATATGTTACAATCATATCTTCCCGAGATCCAATTTTAACCTCAGGCACTGGGAATGTCAAATTGCTTGATGCAGCATGAGGATTTAAGACAATGATTTTACTAGAATCTTCTAAACGCCCATGGCCCAAAGAAAACAAACTCTTTATTTAAGACATCTTCCTGCAGTTTACCAATACTAACAAGATTGACAGAATATATGCCATTTTCATCTGATTCTACAAACTGTGCTACAAAAGATTTTTCCAAAGTCATTGCTACAAAAGCCTCAATGTCTGCATTACTCCAAGATTCGCTTTTTGGAGACACGTTGTATGATTTACAACGTATGGCTTGGGGTGGAAGACTGAAGAATTCTCTTTGCAATTCCTTTATTTTGGAAACATCAACAACATCTGTATTTCCATAATCTATATAATATACAGTGCAAGTGTCAGGACCAACTTGCTTTATTTGTGCACGATACCAGCCTCCATCTTCTTCAAACATGGCACAAACAAGGAGAATCAATAGTTAAATTCTCTAATTTCAAAAAATTATCATCTGCATTCATATAAGTATCTTCAATACTTTTCATCATAACTTGTAGTTTAGTACTTTCTTCTTCTATTTGACAGAAAAATTCACTTGGACTTACTACATGAGATACATAAACATTTCTATAAGCTCTAGGTGGAATGGATGTGATGTCAAAAGACTTAGAGTAAGACTGTGAATAGTTCTGTTTCTTTTTTGGCGAAGAAAATATTTCATTATTTTTATTCATAATTGGCTCATTTCTTTCAGGTTTTCCAGACCTAAATTTATTTGGATGGTCATAATCATTTCGAGGGTGTCTGAATTCATTATTGATAAAAGGAGCTGGTTCTTCTCTGTTGGTTGGTTTTCCTTGGAAGCCTTTTAGACCA
>BMAO01029017.1:0-14956 GCA_019973975.1 Trichonephila clavata | reverse complement strand
TTTTTTTAAGGTATTTTTTTAAAATGCCTTGTTAAAGTGGGAAATCTATATGCACAGACTCCAATTTTAAGATCTTAACTTTATTATTTATTTACTCTCTGTTATCACTGATAAAAATAGTCTAAAATCTTACCTTTAAAAAAATTCAAAATTTTTAAAATGTATTTAGTTAATTTTATAAGTAGAATATATTACAATTTATGAACACAGTTGTTCTATTCACAGTTCTATCTGTAGATAAATAATCGATAATTATACAAAAAATATGTTTGCTTAAGATATCATTATTCCACATTGAAATATTTTTAAATTCTTAAATTCTTCGTCCTTCTTTTCCAATTATTATTCCTTTTCAAATATGTATGTGAATATATAATATATTAGAAGATATAATAAGTTATTCTCTAATGGAAGATATGATAAAAATTATTTTCTTATTAAATCGAACTATTATCGTATGTGAATTGTTTTTCTAAATGAAAAATATTTGTAGTTGTGTTTGTTTATTAACGTATTTGACAATATTGGTAACTGGCATTGTCAGTAGAAACATTGTCAGGTGACGACACAAGAATATGGTGAAGAGCTCGCATCTTACACACTTAATTTCTATATCACTTTGGTCCCTCGAACCTCTGAGCTTTGAAAACGGACATACACATACTCATACATCACCTCCGTCATACAAACTGTTATTAAAACTAGAATTCTAGCACCAAAAATCTCTTTGCAGTATAAAATGATTGTATATGATTCGGAAGATATTTATCATTCGTTTTTCATGACATTTCTCCCCTGATCTTTTTAACGAACTCAGTTATCTATTTTTTAGAACAAAATTAATAATATAAGTTTAAAAGATCATTTAGATAATTGAATATATTCTACATGGAAAAAAATTACCAACATCAAAATATAGTGAGTGAAAGTAGAAGTAACATGGGAAACTGAGAAGCAAAGAAAAGAAAAGTAAATAAAATTTTCTTTGAAATGATGCTTGTTGCTCATATCCCGAACTCGCCAGCTCATTTGATTATAATAGAACCATTGAGAGCTGCCATACAAGAAGCAGTACTTCCAGTTGTAAATTTATGAGAGTACTGATGACGTCCTAAGTGTATGGCTAACGATTCCTCTATTTTCAACAATTCATTTTAAACGCAGAAGTACCTGGCCTTGTAAAATGATAATGCATGTGATTGATTCAAAACATACCAGCAGAGAAAGGATTTGTGCATCCTTCAGGCAAAATCTAAATGGATACTTTTAGTACATGGGCATGCATAATTCTGCTTTTTAAGGGAATTAGTCTTAGTACTAAAACTCCCGGTGCCGTCTTTTCGACTCCAAGTGTTGCTGAATACCTAATATTGATATACTGATTGATATTTATATCTCATACAATTATTGATTACAGTAATTTTTATTGTGTGACTTTTATGAATTTATGAATGACTGTTTATACTGAAAATTATAAGTTAATGTTCATTTTATGAACTAAATATGAATCAGTACAACCTAGAACACCAAATGGAGTCGATTGGCTCCTAAGAGAAATTATCTGGTATGTTTCACCACCCGTGATGAGTTATCCGAATACCTCGGAGGAAATGAAGGAATTAATTATGAAAATAGAGAATAAGATACAAATAGAAATAAGATACAAATGAAGAGTTGTTAGATGATGCATCTGATAAAGATGGAATTCATCTTGCTCAAGATAGTAAACGGTGGAAAACGTGTGAAACAAAAAAAAAAAGTTCAGCAAGATCTCCAATACAAAATGTCATTATTTGTCAAATTTTCCTAAAAAACATGTAAAATAATGGAATTAATTTGATGGTTTGATGGAATGCCTGGCGGCTATTTATATGCAGAAAAGCTTTTTAACAAGTAAAAAAAGAATCACCGAAATAGAGGCAAGAAGTATGGATGAAACAGGTAATTGTACCGTTATCATGAAGAATTATATGCTTTTATTGGAATATTATACATATGTTTGAGCTGTAAGTGGGGCGGAAAGTATTGATGTCCCTTTTTTATCTCCAAATTTTGAATAGAAACGGTTTTTTGAAATCCAAAAATTTGGTAAATATGATTTGAAATCTGCTAGACTCATATGGCTAAAAACAGATAAATTTGGAATGATATCTGATGTACGTAATAGATTAATTAAAAAAGCATTTCCTACTTCAAACTTGGAGAGAACAGCGCAATAGATGAACAATTTTTCCCTAGCAAAGCTCCCTGCCCTTTTATACAATTCATACCTTCGAAATCCGATAAATATTGTCAATATTTTGTGGTTAGCTGTTGATTTTAGAGCCAAGCACTGACTGAATTCTTTTCCTTATTTATCTAGAAGTAAATAACAGCCAACGGACCAAAGTTCATGATATTATGTAGTTAAATGATTCGTACTACTATTTATAAATAAATGAATACATGTCACAGTTGATATTTTTTTCCAAATCACTAGGTTTGTCAAAAGAATTGAAAAATAAACGAACTAGTTTAGTAGGAAATGAAAATAGAGCCAATAGAAGATTAGCGGTTCGTAAACATTTTATCTCCACGTACCCTCATTATATATCAGCCTGGCATCACGGACCCACGAACATTTGAACACTTCACTCACTCCCAACACATGGCTAAGGGATTTACCAATTCCTCAATAATTCTAAGACATTTTCCAGGTTTTTTTCTTTGAGAAAACATTAAACATATCTACACTGCTGGCCACCGTAAACGCAACACCAAGAAAGAAAAGAGATAGCGCAACAAAATTTATTTTGTAGATAACATGTTGACCAAGTATCAAATGATTAAATTTATAGACTTCTGTGAAGTGTGGTTCCTGCCAGGATCAGTAGCCACAATTGTTGGAGATCACCGCTGCCACACGCCTCGGCATTGATTCAAAGAGACTTTGGATGTGTTCTTGGGGTACAGCAGACCACGCAGCTTCCACACATTGCCAAAGTTGATCGGGTGTGGCAGCTGGGAGTGTAATCTGGGTCAATCGTTGAGCAACCATGAACCACATGTTTTCTATTGGCGAAAGATTGGGAGAGCAAATCGGCCAGGGAAGCAATTCATTCTGGTGATTGACGAAGAACCTTTGGACAATGCGTGCCACGTTTGTTCGCGCATTATCCTGTTGAAATATGGCTGTGGTCAAGCCCTGAAGGTATGGAAGGACAACTGGCTTCAACACATCGTAGATGTAGCGCTGTCAGTTTAAAGTACCGGTAATGCGTACTAGAGGAGTGCGAGAGTGATATCCAATACCGCCTCATACCATTATACCCGGTGCAAGACCAGTGTGGCGGTGCATAACGCAGCTGTTTAGCATCCTCTCTCCACGTTGTCTCCAGACTCGAATCCAACCATCGTGGTGTTGCAGACAGATGCGTGACTCGTCAGAAATGACAACTTCATTCCATTCTTCCGCCCACATCCTTCTTTCATCGCACCACTGAAGGCGGAAATATCTGTGGCTCTGCGTCAAAGGTAGACCAAGCAATGGACGTCTTGTGGACATACCACTCTGCTGTAAATGGCTTTGAATGTTACGTGCAGTCATTGAATGATGCATTATAGACTCAATGTGCTGTTCTAAGGTTCGAGATGTGACTGAGCGATCCTTCACTGATATGCACATAATTTGCCTGTCCTCAGATCCTTCACTGCTATGCACACAATTTACCTGTCCTCACGTGAAGTGGTGTACTGAGATGGATGCGATCGATCAGGTCGGTCCGTCGTACCCTCCTGCATCCAACGTTCACATATCCGCATTACAGTTGTTTGGTTTCGTCCAACACGACTGCCGATTTCCCTCAAAGATAATCCCCAATCTCGATAGACCACTATCCTTCCTCTGTCGATCTCGGATACTTGATCAAAAGCTGATCGCTCTTTTCTACGAGACATAACTGATCGTTTTTTTGAAAAAACCACAAAGAAAACACATTTGCCGAACTTAAAATCGTCGAAATCTCCGAGCCTTAAATAGCCCTTTGAGGTGTCGCCATTGGCGTGCGTGATGTGTGTATGCAATGAAATTCTAATCATTTGCATATCTCACTTCCGCTAATGCATATTGTAAATATCATGTTATTTTAGTGTTTCCTTCAGGGTTTGGCATTTACGGTGGCAAGCAGTGTAATATTAAAAAAATATTGTAATGTTGTAATAATGGCTATGCAGTTATAAACATTAAAAAATGCGAATTAACATTTCTGATACATATTCATGTTCTAGTACAGTTTTTTCATTGGGTGCAAATTAGTGATTTAGAGAGTCTAGGATGTCATATCATTAAATTTTTCCACGAGGTTATTTAATGTCTGTAAAAGGGGAAAAACTTAACATTAAATAGACGTTCAAATTTGCATAAATCTCGTCTTCTTCACCGAGAAAGATTTGCAATTGAAATCACAGTTAAAAAGATTAATTTTACTCAAGAGGATTAATGGAAGAATCATGGATAGACCCATTACAAGGTGAAAGTGTATATAGGCTCGTTTCCACCCCAGTTTTGAAAGAAAACTCAATGGGGGCGGTCAATGGCGTCCCACCTCTCTTCCCCTTCCCCCACTACAACAGAAGACTTGTGGCTCAACGGTCATTTGCAGTACCCTATGCCGCGAAGGTACTATATATTTAAGAATAGGGTTCCTTTATAAATATATTTACAAATCCCTTCTCCGGAATTTGAGCCCAAATTCTACGGCACAGCAGTCAGCATTACTAACAAATATACCGGATGTGTAGCTAAGCGAAGTATCATAAAAACGTGGATTATTATAGAATTATGCAGGGAAGTTCAGTTTCAAAATTTAGCAGACACTGTGATGAGCGTAATAAATTCGCATACTGTTCTGCCTCTACTACTGTAATGTTTGGAAACGCTGACATAATGCAGTTTAAGATAGGGTAGAGTACAGAGGTACAATGCTCTCCTCTAAGTCCATCATAGATAAAACGATACTACGCCCTGACAATGTAGTGACACATGACACAATTTCGTACATAATCGATACCATACTTTTCATTGAAAACCGGAAGCTCCTGCCAAGAAAAATAGAAAATCCTTCAAATTATATCGATGGTACAAATAGATCCAACCTTGCAGCCTTCTTTCGAAATGTTTGCACAAATTTATAACTGCTACTGCTACTGCCGGTGGCTTAGGGACATTTACATTCAGTTCCTCTCTGGGAAGTTTCAATAGCCGCACAACTCTGATGACACCTAATTTCGGCAAGCGGTAAAGGAGGGACATCAAACTTTCAAGTTCTAATTTAGAATAGTTTCATCGGTGTCTTAGTTTTTAGGATTTTACACTCAATAGTTGGATTATTGATTCTTTATAGGCCACTTTGCCAATGTTATTTAAGAACTGCAGAAGTGGTTTATATCTCTCTTTTTGGATTGTTACCTTTACCCCATTGGTTAATATTACATGGATGTAAATATTAGGTACAATAACTTTTTAATGGTAATTTATGGTTACTATTACAGTAGTCTACGTATGCATTGCTGATACTATTGTAATTAATTATTTCCTATATAGGAAACATTTTGTTTAATTATAACGTAACAGACTATTTTTCTATCCGTCTGTTGTAATACAATTTAAAATGGGAAAGAAAATGCTGTTGGAAATTAATAGATTGTAATAAAGACAGAAGTTCATGGAAAATTAATTGAATATTCAGGTGTTCATGTATTTCAGGGCCCACAACACACGATTACAACATGGTTTAAGTGTATAGATGGTACCTTGATAAAACTTTCGAATATTTGATTCAGAAACTTTTTGCCATTTTTCTCAAAACAAACCTTTGTAGACCATAGTTGCTGTATGTGACATATCATCATGATGTTAGTAATGTATTCCAGTCAAGAATAATTAAGGCAGTATTTAGGAGATTTGGGGTTGCCTGAAATATAGCATTCTTTATATTTTCAAAACCAAATGACAAAAAAATGACCTTTGCTATTCCCCTTTGATCATCTGTTGTAAATCACTCAAAAGTGCATAACTGATTCCAAAAAATATCTGTATTGTAACAATTTCCAGTATTTTATAAATATTAAGCAGTCTAAATTAATATATCTTTAACGCGTATCATTCCTAAAAAATTCATCATTTAATAATACTAAACTATTTGACAAAACGACTGTTCTGTATTCAATGGCCATCTACATTTCAAGTTCAATATTTGTTTCAATGTAAAGTAATTTATTCAGAGTAACACATTCAACACTATGCCGTGGTTTAAATTCATTAAAATTGATACAAGTTAAATTCCTAAGGAATATATTCCCTATTTGGGCACATTAAATCAAATAATTAGAGATTCGTCTTAGAACGTTAATATTCATGAGGAAGAATCAAATCAAATGAGATTTGTAATCTAATGACTCATTATTAAGTTCACAGTAGGTTTGAGTAATCTGTAATTATTGGCGGTAATTATTCGGAAATTAACGATTCTTACGATGGGAAAACACCTTTATTTGCATTTCAGATTACAGAACGCTCAAAATTATCTGATCAAATGAGATTGTTGTTACAGTCTCAAGAAGCGATCATAATAAGTAACAATTTCATAATGAATTTCAGACTAAAAAAAAGGTACAACGTTCTAATAAGAACTGAAAATGAATGTGTTGCTGTTATGCGATCATAAGTAAATGCAAATGCGAGAGCAAACGGCTTTAATAAATACATTTGCCATTATATATCTTTCATTAAGTCAAGTAATTGAAAAGTATGCTTGCAAATGCTTGTTGTGTTTTTACTTTTCTGTAAAACTAATTGCTTATTCGGTGCTCGTAGAAGCTTATATTAACAGTAATCCAAGTAATGTTGTGAATAGAAAATAAGTTTCAAAAATTTCTATCTGTGAATTTTTCATAAGCATCTCTTTCGTACTATTTTTATTTCTTTCACCAAATGAATCACGAGGCTTAATTCTAAATTTTCTGAGCCATGTTGTTTTCCTGGCCATTTCTTCAGCGACTTTTCAATTTGAAACAAACTCTTAACATCTCTGAAATTCCCTTTAACAGCCTTTATCATTTACTTTTAAGTGATACGGAGCTTAAATGATTATTGTTTTCTCAGGTTCTAATTTATATAAATGAAAAGAAACTCCGAATAATAGAAATTTAAAAGTTTATCGAAATTTACTGTTATTTTTTCTTTCATTATGATTAAAAAAATTAACATATTTTGACGTAAACAGGAGAGGAGCAGTACGGTGCCCTGGGTTTTTATTTAATCTGTCTGCATGAGGATTTTGAAATTAGGTTTTTCTGCCCTGATTCGTTTGTGCAACGTCTTTTAAACTTACAAGGGGAGGGCACGACTAAGGAAATTCATCTGGGGACGAGACTTTTTTGTAATAGTAGTACTCCTATAGGGTGTTTAACCCCCAATGTAATTGCACTGAATGGCCAGCGAATTCGGAGAAGATAGCTTCCGAAATTCATGTTTAGAATATACAAGTTATTTCTCTCTTTCTTCAGAGTCTCTGGGCTGTAGATGGCAGGATAATGAAGTAGCATGTGCTAGGTTAGGGTTCGAATCGCACAATCAGCTAACTTGTTGTTTTGATTTCTTTTTATCCAATTGATTTTATTTTTTAGTTTTATAATTAAATAAATTTATTTTTTCTAAATATTTCATTGATTATTAAATGATATTCTATATATTTATAGTAACTATTTTACTTTTTAAAATACAAAACAACTAATAGGTATGGTAATAATACTTATAAATAAAATTTTAAAAAAAATAATACTAAACTAAATAATAATAAATAAAGTTAAATAAATACGAATTCTACGATCTCTTTTAAATACAGAAATAAACTAACAAGGTTATATTGTAAAAACTGTGGGGAAACTGGCAAAAAATTTCAGCAATAGTGTAAAAACCAAAATCCGTTATACTACTGATTTATCATTTTATTGGAGCATTCTTTGTTCTTAAAAGAATAACACCTGCTCTTTAATAACAGTCGTCTTTCTATTGATAAAAAATGGTTTGTTAAACGGTTGACGGTTTTTGTGGTGCATTCACGTTTTAATTGGTTAAGAGTGCCCGCGCAATAATACAGAGCAAAACTTTTAGAGTACTTTGAACCCTTGTTACTTTCAAATCTCTCCTTTCTGAGGAATTTAACCAATTCCTGTCAACAAGGGTTTAATCAAAAATTACCAAGTGCACTGAACTGTATGCAACGCACAGCAGCGTCCCTTCATAAGCAACCATAGAGACTCTTGGTGAGCTAATGGGGAAAGCATATACGTAAACAAACTAAAAAAACATAATAGCTTCAATTCATCACTGAAAAATGTTTAAAAAATCAGAAAAACATTCGGATCATCAGGGCTGCTAAAAATCTCGAATTAAGTTCTCAGTTACGATTGCTACATTGCTAATGATATAAATATTGAAAGGCTCATAATGTTGTTTTTCCTAAAATTCCAAGATCAACGGTGTAAGACCGCGTTTCTCAAACTATGGGGCGCGCCCCCCTAAGGAGTTGTGATAACTGTAAAAAGGGGCGCGAGTATATTGAAAAATCGGAAACAAAAGATTATTCAAAAGTTATTAACTTACTGAAAGTAAACAAACAAAATACATTCAAAAATAATAAAAAATAAAATATGCGTTTACACAGATATAATACACTTATAAATGTATTAGAACTGCACAATGTATTTGATAATGAATTTAACAATACTAAGTTAAGAATAAGTTTAATAATGGCATGTGACCCTATGGGTTTGTCATATATAAAATTACATACAAAAACTAATACTTATCTTGATAATTTTACGGTTTACAATTAATCCCTTAACTATCGATTAAAAGTTACGTGATTCGCTCACCAATGCCACCTTTTCCCACTTAGGCGAGAGTATATGATGTCATTGGAGGTGGGAAGGTGTAAAAGGAATAAATAAGGAAATCCTCTGAAATAGGTAAATTTTTCGCAAACACTTTCAAGATCCTTTTATTGCACTCCTTCTGTATAACTTTATGGATAGCAGTGCACAGAAAAGGTCGTACTTCGGAAAGACGACCGGGACAATTAATACTTTGGCTGTGCGAGAAGTTTATGTACGCCGGTGGCACTTAATGAACAATCATATTGTAGCTTTAGTATCAAAGTATACTACTATTGGATTCAATACAACTATCATGGTATGGAGGAGGGGGGCGCGATGAAAATTATGTTTGAATATTGGGTCGCAAATATGAAAGCTTGAGAAGCACTGGTGTAAGATCAAATCACTCGAAATTCGTCGTGACTAGCTTTTACGTCTACCGATAGCTGTATCTTTGAGAACCAATTAGGTGAGAGTTCTTTTTGATTCCTTTGAACCCAACTTTTCCTTCTCCTGGATTCGAAATCATGCCGTACGGTTGCTGGCGTCGCTGACCACTACATCATTTTGAGGCTGTATGATCATAGAGAGTATAACGAAGAGTATAATTAGTTTTTGGAAAACTCATGAAGTGGTTTTGATCAGCTTTATGTTAACAGAAAACTTTATTTTTCCTGTCAATAAGAAAAACTTAATGAATATTAAAAGAAAACTGAGCATTTGTATGAAGTTCATGTATACAAATGGATAATACATTGGCATAAATATATTTATATTTATATATGACTTACTGAATATAATAAAACATTTAAGTTAAATGATACTCTTTTGAAAAATAATAATCATCCCAGATAATTTAAATATGAAAAACGTAACTCAACACCATCTAAGATGTGGTTGCTAAAATTATCAGAAGTTATTCCTAATCCAACCAAGAAACAATACAATTTATTCGTTTTGGAACTAGAATAATAAGAAATTAAAAATGTATAATGAATTGATAAAGTAACATGTGAAGCTCTCGTGGTTGATATCATTTTAGTACAAAACAATGAAGACATTAACAAGTACAGGAAAAAATAATATTTAATAATGCCTATGTTCCACAACACACCGGTGCACAAAGCATGGATGATATACAATTCAGATTGAATTTCAAATCTTAGAAGGAAATGGCAAATCACTATGACATGCGTGCGGTATCTTAGACAAACCCATTCTTAGGAAGAAGAAATAATTTATTTCACACACAAAAAACAAGTAGCGCCATTTGGCTATCGCTAATAGTAAATGGTAGGTACATTTTAAATTTTGAGTGACAAACAAAAGGAATTTTAGAATCAAATTTTTTTAGTACTTACATTTAATATCCAAGCATATTTGAAAACATTGAATGAACTATTTATTAAAAGTTTTGCATTCTTAAGTTGACGCTGATAACCATACATTATGCTTAAATTAAAGTTTAATTCTCAAATAATTTATAATTCCAACTCTCTCTCCAGCTTCAAATCCTTAAAGTTTATTTGTAATCTATATTGTAATCTATATTTAAATGTAGTTTAGATAAAGTTTATATAATTAGTTTAATTCTTCAAAAGAATTATAAATAAGCATTAATAAAAATTAATTATTGTGTTCTCATAATTTTTTGAAAATAACACATAACTGCAAAAATAATGATAATTACAAAAAAAACAATTTATTAAATACATTCCTTATTCCTTAATATTTCTTATGGTAAAAAATATCAATCTAGGACATATGTTTGAAAATTTCCACTCTTCTGTACCCAAAAAATAGCTTAGTATCGCACACATATATAATATATATATATACTCTCAATTGTAAAATATGTCAAAAGGACTTATTTCTACAAAATGGACCTCAATTACAATTAATGTTATGAACTGATTTCAATTTAACTTGTAATTTATTGAAACTTTCAAAAGAAAAAATAATAAAATTGTTCTATTTTTGTCTCTGAAATTCTAAGTAACTTGTGTATGAAAACAATTAAAGTTTCCTAAAAAGTAAGATAAACTATTTTTTAATCATTTGATCTTTAAAAAAAATTCTAATTTAAAATAAATGATCCTTTTTATGAGCAGGTTGTTTTTTCTCATGTTAAACAGCATTTTCGTAGCATTGCAAAATTAATGATGTACAATATTTGGAGAATCGAGCATTATAAGTCTTACTTTTTATATATTACGCTTTATAAAATATAATTATTTGAATTAAATGATAAGTTCCAAATGGGAGATTGAATTTATGTTATATTTGATTGTCATAATTTATCTTTAAAATAAATCACAGTTTAAAAAAACTGAAAAAAGCACACTTTTATAGTTAATCAAACGAAGTTGTATCTTAATCTTTTAGTCGCAAAATCTGGAAATAGAATCTTAAATTAGTCGCCAGATGTCGGATGGGATCTGAAATTGGGAAAACATTAATCCTGATGATCCTAATCAGGAAAATGGAACAAAATTATTAAGCTATTGTATTGTCATCGGTTATGGACAAGAGGGGGAGCAAATTTTCGAATAAATCTGACTCTTTAAAGTTGGTAAAAATGGAGTTCAAAGATTCCGTTACATACAAGTGAAGCTTATAAAATGGTGTTAATAATAACGATAAATATAAATGGTACTTATTTAAAAAAAATTATTTTTTTATTGAATAAATTTGTATTTGATAGTTATTAAATGGGTAATATAAAATTACAAAATAAACTAATGTGTGATTTATTTATACGCAAAATATCGAATATTTGAATGTAATACGATTTCTGTTTTACAGATATGAATCCTATCTTTTTAATATGTTTCAAAATGCTGTAAATAGAGTAGTTAAATAATGTTTTCTCCTTAATTCATGTATTCAAATAGTCATTTGATAGAATTTGCAAATACATGCTTGTTTCGTTAATAAAGTTATATTTTTGCTGAATTTTTTTCTCTTTTACCTATAAAATTTTAAGCACAGATTAAAACAATGCACATAAATATAATTCCGCGATTTCTAAATACGTACCACTTATACTAATTGCCTAATTGTACTAGAGTTTTTCTTTTTTTTTTACTCCTAACCTATATTATGTTTGAGATAACAATACAATTATTGTTGAGTATTTTTTATTTGAGTGGAGTAGATAAATTAAAAATATTTCTGCACTTTAATATTAATACTAAACACGTTCCAAAGAAGTTTGCTTAAAATGCGATTTTAGAACTTGAATAAATGCTTCTCAAAAACAATTAATTCAATAAAATTACATGTTAAGAAAACTAAAAAAAGAGCGAAAGATTGAAATTAATGACCTAAAATTGACAAAAAAAATTGCAGACTATCAATAACAACACCGAAAAAGTTGGAATCCGACATCCGACTTTTCAAAATAGCATTTATCACTGTCAAGATATATCCATGCTTTATCTTTATTTTCTTATAATAAAACAATGCTGAAAGTACAATGATTTTTTCTCACGATACGCCCTAGAATCTTTTGTGTTTCTTCGAGATTTTGAAAAATTCTGGCAAATATCTACAATTTATTTTTTTCCAGAAATCGTTTATGTTTGCGTAAAATTTATAAGCGGTTATCCGTGATCAAGAAATTTGATTGATAGGAAATCTTGAGAATTTTTTTAACAACTCTTTCGAAAAGAGACGCATTAGAGTAAATATGTTAGTGAAAAATGATCAATGAATGGAGCGCAGAAGCGTTACGACTCATATACAATAAAATATACTTTCTTTAAAAAAATTGTCACAAGTCCCAAAAAATATTTAAAAAAATTCAAAAAATTAACAGTTCATCGTGATTTTTTTCAAAAAAGTATTAACTTTCTTGTGGATAATGCTCTACTCAGAATGATTTACTGTCAGTTTTTCTAAAAAAAAATGTTTGAAATAAATTAATTGTTGTTCTTTTATATACTTTTTTGGTTAAAAGTTTTATTTTTTTATTTTTTATTCCTGCGTATATCTTATGGTTTAGTGGTATTTTAATTTTAACTCTTTTAACTGTTTTTCTTTTGTTATTTGAAACCAAGATTCATTTATAAGATCAGTTACAGCCTGTAACTTCAAATACATAATTAATTTAAAAAATAATGCAATTTTATAAATACGCTATATTGTTATTTAGGTCAGTATTGAGTTTGTTCCTTTTAAATTATATTAGAAGATAACTTAAAAAATTGTTTTTGTATTTGTGAAACCCATTGAGTATAATCAAATATTTTACGAACGAATGTTTTAAAACCACTTAAATATTTCATCATTATAAAGAAAAAGGTTCAGATTTTTCTGTGCCTATTCTTATACCCACAACAAAATTATTCTTTCAAAAATTTATATATTATTTATAGCCAACAAAAATTCATTAAAAACACTTTGTTATTTTTCCTGTAATCGCCATCGATATTTGTAATTACTATTAATTATTGGAACCCAGTTTACATATTTGACATTTTCATCCAGGTAAAAGTATTTTAATTGGAAACATTAAATGGTATCCCTTAACTCCCAATTAAAAGTTGCATGATTTGCTCTCCAGTGACACCATTTTTAATGTGCATATGCGATATATTGGGAGGAAAAGAAAATGTGCATAAATAAGCAAATCCTTCTCTGAAATCAATATATATATATATATATATATAAATCGTTCGCAATCACACAAACACACACTGCCAGGATCATTTTATTGAATTTCAAAGCCCTTAGAATAGTTTTACTGATTGCAGCACACACACACACAAAAATCGTGTTTCGAAAAACCGTAAATATTCACCTAAAGACAGCCCACTCACCAGCTTCGAGAGACGTATATAAATGCCGCTGGCTATTAAAGGGTTAGTTGAGTGATCAGCTTCTTTTAATATTTCATTACTCCATCATACCACTTTATACTTTCAATTCGAAGTCACATCATTTACCTTTTTTTTATTAAATTAGCACATTTATTTGATTTCACAGAATTATATAAAAATTACAGAGGTTACCACATTTTCTATAATTTCCCTAAGGAAGTTTTCAAAAGTTTCAGAATTAATTCGCTACAGTTTAAAATTAAATAATTTAGTAACTAGGTCATGTAACTCTTAAGTGAGTTGAAAAGAATATTTGATACAATATTCTAGAACTGTGTATATATATATATATATGAAATATCTCAACGACCCAGTAACAACAACTTTAGAATTCAAGATCTTTATACAAATCATGGAGTTTCTCTCCTTCGTAGGGAGAACACTGGAAGAACGTGTTACAAAGCTTTCCAATAGGCATAAGTGTCCCGACTTTGGGGAACAACGATATTTAAATAGGGAAAGTAGGAAGAGGTAGAGAACAGGCAAATTCCCTCTAATCTCGTGATTTATGGGTTTTTCCAGGACCCTACAGGTTCTATGCTTCAAGATAGAGGCGTTACTAAGTCTACGGGGAAGGTTTAGTGTCTGGAGGGAAAAGGATGACGAAATATGGCAATCATCTTGAATCATTAAGTTTCACATTAAATGTTACGAAAATAAATATCTATTTTTATATTACATACCCTCTTTAAAAAAATCCGCTGAACCAGTTTAAAATAAAGTATCACCCATTCGCTCTCTTCCGTTCACAAAATAATAACCAGAAATTTTTCTACTATCTTGATCAATATAAAATTTTTTACCAGACGAAGATTATATAGCCTATATAACAATACAACAATATTCCAATAGTACATATCATAAAAAAATTTCAAGAGTATATGACATACAAAACAATACAATATTTTTCCAACTATGCGCATTAATTAATGTAACAATTTTACAAAACCAGTTTCCACATTTCCTAACTTTCATTTAACAGCTATATACAAAGAAGTAAGACGTCTTGAGTTTATACAACCATGGTTGTGGAATTAGCTACGTTTCAGAACATAGTCCATCTCAGTCTTGAAATGTTATCATTTCTTGAATATTAACACAAATTTAATCAACACTATATGCAATATATTACAATACAATACATTATATTCATATTT
>BMAO01029016.1:0-15750 GCA_019973975.1 Trichonephila clavata | reverse complement strand
CCCCTGGGAGCGTGATAACCCTACTAGGGGGGCGCGAGCATATTGAAAAGTCGAAAACAAAAGATTATTTTAAAAAATTATAAATTTACCATAAGTAAACAAACAAATCATTCTGACATAATAAAAAATAAAGTACACATTTACACTGATATAATACACAATAATATATCAGTACTGCGTAATGTATTTTATAATGATCAATACTAAGTTAATAAGTTTAATAATTACCAATGACACCCATGGGCTTGTCATATATAAATTACATGTAAACATTAACAATTATCATGATAATTTGCACGGAAATATTTATCCCCTAAAATGCCGACTAAATAATACGCGATTCATTCACTAATGCCACCATTTAACTCGTAGGCAGGTATATGTGATGTATTGAGGGTGGGGGTTGAAAAAAAAAATAATCCTTCGCAAACACTCTCAATGTCATTTTATTGCATTCCAAAGCCTTCCGAATAATTTTATGGATAGCAGTTCACAGAAAAGAGATCGCACATATACGTATATATAAAACGTATATATACGTCTGGGGCAATTAACATCTTGACTGAGCGAGACGTTTATATACGTCGATGTCACTTAAAGAGGTTAAAGTCGTATTGTGGGCATCAAAATGTAGTATTGTTGAATTTAATACATTGTGTTATTGTATGGAGGGGGGGCGGATGAAAATTATGATTGAATATTGGGTCGCAAATAGTGAAAGTTTGAGAAGCACTGCCTTCACTCGATATAATGATTCGATTAAAATAAGCACTGAATTTCGTGATAGCACTTGATGATCATTTCATAATTTTAATGTAATGTTTGTAATTTCTGAAATTTGGCTATTTGAACCATTTTAGTTGTAAAGTAAAAATAAAAAATTTTTTTCGAGCATCTTGCCTTAAAGTTTAATATTTTTCTGATTTTTTTTTTTATTGATTTTAGCTTTTGAATCAATGGTACTAAAAATGTCATTTTAAATTATAAAAAATAATTCATGATGGAAATTTTGTATAAGTTTCTTTAAAACTCTTCCGAGTGTTTCCTGATTAATTATTAGCACACACTTGGAAGTTATATGAAGCTACTGAAATGATAGACCTCGTAACTTTGAACGTCGGTCAGGTGACGAGGACAACATCTGAGCATATTACCCACTCTGCAAATTCCCACAGCATATCAATGTGGGAAATCATTCACCAATAAGTATTTAACATGCAATATCTCTTGTACTAAGCGAGTCTTATATTTCTCGAATTCTATACCCACCTTCACACTTCCACACCACTCCAGACCCATCATATATTACAATGAATTTACTCAGAATTCTTCGAAAACTTTCTTTTCACGAATGTAGTTATATAACTTTCTTTTTATATTATACACGATAGATAATACTCCAAGTAACTCTTCAAAAGAAAATCTAAAATATCTAACAAGAGTTTTTCGATTATTTTTTTAAAAAACGTTTTAAATTATTTATTTATATATATATATATATATATATATATATATATATATATATAAAGAGAGAGAGAGAGAGAAATCATTTATAAATTTAAAATCATAGAATGAACTCGTATTGAATAGGAAATGGAAAAATACATAGGATCAAAAATGCCTTTCAATTATATTTTTCTAATAAATTCATTTCTATTTTCAATAGCTCTTTTGTAAGGAGTTCTTAATAAGTGTTAATGGAAAAATAACTTCATTCACACAACATTTTCCAACTAAACAATAAGCCAAGCATGTTTCCAATAATTATGTATAAACCCTTCAATTGCAATTGTACTATCAGATTTCCTTTTCAATATTTTCAGCTTCAATGATTTCTTTTAACATGATCTCTCCTGTGAAATGAATGTAATTTCAGAACATAGGTCTTTTCATACTTTTTTTAGTTTCCATACGAAGACTTTTTTTTTTGGCCTCTATTGATTTGAAGTACTATTCGCAACAGGATTTATTTCCTTTGTGTATAAATGATTTTATTCTTCTAAACAAGTAAATACAAAACAATTTAATCACATCGATAAAAGCACTCGAACAATAAATTGAAAACTATACCGATTCAAAACTTTCTGAGGAAATATCTGATAAAATAATACACTTTCAAGTAATAAAATCTGGTTTTCAACAAAATTCAGCACTTTTATAATAGAATTATTGATTCAAAGTCAAATTGCTTTTCTGTGAAAAGAATCGATTAAAAAAATCCATCTCAAAAATAATTTATTTGTAAACGTATGTGTAAAAGAATCGATTTTCATTCAAAAACTCTTATTTTGAAATTATGTATTTTTAGAGGGCTATGGTACTCATGGCACAAAATTAAACCACAGCCATATTTAACATCCAACAGGAGCTTGAATTGACTAAACTCAAACGTCAAAAATTTGGTAGCGGGAGCCACCATCAGATGGTGCTACCAATGAAATGGCTTTCCCATTTGGGAACTTGCTGTATTTTCAAAGGCCCTTGTTTTGCCAAAATGCACCCTATTTGAAAAAAAAAGAATTTAAGGCTTTCTTCGCCAAATAAAGGAGAGCCTGAACTGAACGCGGAGTACATTTTCAGACAGAAAAATGTCTCAATTTTCATAAAAATTTGCAACGGTGAAATTCATTAAAATGTTTATAATAACAGTTTATAATGCATAAATGATTATATTTCAGAATATTCATAACATAATTGATGTTTTTTTCTTTTGCCATATGAACGGACATCTCATTTAATATAACGGTACAGGAAAAATAAATTACAGTTTAAATAAACTAAAAAATACCCTTTTATAGTTAATCGAACCAAAATGTAACTTAATTTTTAGTCACCAAATCTGGAAATGGAATCTGAAATTAGTCGCCAGATGCGGGATGGGATCTGAAAATGGGAAAATCTTTAATCCTGGTGATTCTGATGAGGACAATGGAACAAAATAATTAAATTATTGTATTGTCATCGGTGCTGAACAAGTGAGCAAAAATTCGAATTAATATGACCTTTTAAATTGGGTAAAAATTGAGTTCAAAGATTCCATTATATACGAGTGAAGATTATAAAAGGGTGTTTAAAATTTGAAGTATTTTATACCAGAAAAAGGAATCTGATTGGTTAAAAAGTATTATTATAAAATGTACCGAGAGATTTCTGTAGGATATCGAAGCCAGAATATGATTTTCATGTTGGAGTACTTTTCTACCCGAAAAAATGTTCCAAATTCGGGTCCTTTTTTTTTAAAAATATTAGGATAAATCAGATCACATATTCTTTAATACTAACATTAAGTACAGTATTTCAAAGCTTTTAGTTAAAATATTATAAATGTTTTAAATCAAACAAAAGGCTTTATTTATGCATACTATATTATGTATAAAATGCTAAACCCTGATTTGATAAGTATTTCGTCGATTATTAGTTAGTGTGTTCTTTCATTTACTGTACTATCGGATGATTCAAGTTTATCTTTTCTCTAGTTGAAAAGAGATCGGATCCTCAAAGAGAAATTATTTTAGTGAATTGTTTGATTTGAGAACCTCTTCCTGTAAAGGAGCTGCGGTACATGCAAATCAATATTATAATTTAAAGTTGTGAACCGGTTCGGTGGCTTAGAGGTAGCATGCCTACCTCATAAACCTACGATTTCGGGTTCGATCCCGGCTGTAGTCGATAGATTTTCAGGATGCAAAAATGGTATGCACTCATGTCGTATAATTATGTGGCATGTAAAAATTCTCTTGAGTATTTATTTGGCACTGGTACTTTAGGTAAAATTAAAATCATGGGGCAATATTTAACATCCAACGAGAGCTTCAATTTTAAAAAAATCATTCAAGTGTCGATTGGGGGATTTGCTGAGTCTACGATGGCTTGTGTGCTAAAATGCAGCCTCAATAAAAAAAATTATGTTGTGAATCGAGTTCATGGAGGAAGTTAGTATTATATATATATAAAACACTGATAGTGTTAGTCTGAGTTATATCTGTGAGAGAATTACCTTTTGAGAAATATCAGCATATTTTGAGAGAGGACTCAGAACCTTATTATCATTGTCAATATTTAAAAACCCGTGTGCGTCTACTTTTCTTCACATACTTACTCTTATTATGATAAATAAATAGGGCTATCACATGAATGGTATGGGAAATTCTGAATTATACAAATATATGAAAAATTACATTTCGTAAAACTAAACACAAATGATTTTAAACAAGTAATATAAAAAATATTTTTAGAGTCAATTCCTGCTCAGGTCAACGAAGAAAACTTTTATTTTAGTTATTTTTTATTAAATATAATTTTTTTATTAAATATTTAGAAAAATAGGGTGAGAGAGAAAAAAAGATTTTTCTTAAAGTGTAAAATATGATAGTACAATTCGGTAAATAAATTTATTTCCTCAAGTACTCAGAAATTTATTTCCACAAGTGTAAATGCGTTGTAGAAATACGTATTGTAAGAAACTATTAGTAATATATGATGACCGAAAAATATGACTACATTTTCAAAAATTAATAAAAATAACAAATAAAGTTGGGTTTTTTTGTTCAGTAAGGAAAGGATTAAAGTTTCCGCTTAATGAAATGCTCAATTCAAAATAATTTCACCGTAAGAACAAGTGCAAGTTGTAACATGATTTATCGAATTTAAATCTGCAACACATATACAGCGTGAATGGAGTGCCATTACACTGGAGTGTGAAAGTGAGAAAACGTTCCCCGGGCTATAGATGGAAAATTAAATCCAATAATGTGGCCACCTAGATTTTAAAACAACATCATTATAGATTTCTTTTGGTAGGGATACTTGAAAAACATTGTTTACCAATATTCAATTAGCGAAACTGAAGAAATTAAAGGTCTAATTACAGTGACCAATCAGATTGTTGATCCTACAATGCTTCATAGAATTTTGCGAGAAATCTGGTATAGACTGAATGTGTTGCACGCAACTAATGGTGCGCGCATTGAAACCGTATAATAAAGCATTGTAAGAAAATTTGATACTTTCTTTAAGGAAAAAAAAAACCGTAAATGAATATCTTTAATTGTTTTTTTGTTATTAATATTTGTAAATGTAATCATACTTTTCGGACAATTTTTAAAGATGAAGTAGCGGCTATTGCATACTAAAAAATCAAACAATGGATGAATATAAAATTCTATTAAAAACATGGTAAATCTACGAAAGAAACTCATATGTTGAAAAACGTTTGTAAAGACAAAAACGTTTCTCTATAGAGTGTTTACAAATGGTTTAAACATTTTCGGAATGGGAGAGATTCCAGTGTCGAAAAAGTGGCAAAAGAGAAAAGAAATATATTAGCTGTGGATTACAGTATGAGTGATTGATGATAAACTCCATATAAACTTTAAAAGTATTCATCTTATACCGACAGAGAATTTGAAGAAGCGGAGATAGTTTTGTATCTCATATCTTAACGGATCAAATGCAGACTCCTCTGGACGTTTGTGGAAACTTTATCACCACATTGAAAAAAAAATTCTTATTTTCATTGTGATTAAGAAGGGTAATATCTCGAAATATAGGGTTTGAAAAGTTCTGAAAATGAATTAAAATAAACAAATTAAATTTTTCATTTACGATTTTTATATTTTATAAAGAAAATATTAAAGTTTCTGTTCAATGAAATGAAAATTAGCACAACTTCTCTGTTTGTAAACATTCTCGTTTCAAATTAACTACACCGCAAGAACAAGTTCAAGTTGAAACACGGTTTGTCGAATTTAAATCTGCAACATATGCACAGAATAAGTAAGACACCACCACACTAGAGTAAGAGAGTGAAAAAAGGTTCCTCGTGCGATGGATGGAAAGAGGAACTCCAATACCATGGCTACTTACATCTCTAAAGATAATGCCTTCTTGTAGGGATAAGTGAAAAACATTGCTGCCAATCTCTAATTTGCAACACTGGTGAATTTTCGGTGACAAGCTGTTGGTGACGGGGGAGAAGACCCATGATGACCTTGAATGCTACTTGGGTGCAGTATATTTGAACTGGCCACCTTCGGGTCCGAAGTGCAAGCCTTAGACGACTGAGACAAAAGGAATCCCTATCCGGACCACTAGTTAAGGGCTTTTATTCTTGTCCTTTGTTGTTTGTGGCTTGTAGAAGGAGGCGTCGCTGCAAATTGAAAAGTAGAAATACAGCGGCAATTCAGAATGTTGACCCTGCAATACTTCATAAAATGTGGCCTGAAATGTCGTATAGACTCGATGTTTTTCGCGCTGCTATTACTGCACGCATTCAAATCGTACAATAAAACATTGTAAAAAAATTGGTATTTTCCTTATGGAAAATAAAAAACCGTAAGGTAATATCTTTACTTGTTTATTTGTAATCAATATGAAATTGTAATCACACTCTTCGAATACCCGGTATAACCGTCAAATCAAATGGCAAGGCATGAGAGCTAAATCCTAATTCCCTACTTAAGAGAAAGGTTCTCATTGAAAAATTAAAAAAATATAGAAAATAGTTATTGAGCTCTCTGATATTAAAGACCCAACTCCTTTAAAAATTTCTTGAAAAACGGCAACAATGTATGCTGACAGTTACGAGGATGTTTTGTTATATTTATTACAAATTATTTGTCATATACGTCCAGTATCAGCCGTTAGACGCTCTTGATACTTGCTCAATGATTTAACCACATTCGACTCTAGTCTCGTGAAAAAATGTTTGTCCACTTGACCAGTAGATTTTATATGCCTCAGATAATCTTTTTACCAATAGACTTTTTTCCTCAAAAGGAAAATGATATTTTCGGACATAGGATATCATAGGCAATTGTCAAAAGTGCAATAATAATCGTACGTTGGGTATTTTTCAAAGAAACTTAAACCATTTTTCCTGATTAAGAATCGGTTGTTTCCGAACACATCTACTAAATTTTACTGCCACACCTTGTATTTATTCATATATGGATCTATTTTAACCATGCAATGGTATTACTATCGCAAGAATGGCTGTTATTATATTTTTTCACTCTTTTTGTTTTCTTTGTATAAAGAAAATTAATTTTATTTGCTCAAATAAATCTTGTATTTCTGAGTTTGCTTTTTAAGTCTTGAAAGAATATTTAATTTAAAAAAAACTGTTGCAATTATCGTTTAAACATTTTTTCCTTAGCAAAGAAACTAATGAAACTAATTCATTCTTGTATTATACAAAAGAAATATAAGAAAGTTTTGGTTCTATGAAAGACTTTCCTAAAACACATAGATGCCTGAATATCTTCAACATAGATATACATAAATAGGAGGATAATTCTCTTTCCAAGGTTTGACAACAACGCTAGTATCCAGCGCTGAATGAGGGGTGTGGTGTGTGTGTGGTCGGCAACACTTCTATATAACATATCAATCGCCTTCCCTCATAGTTGTTGGCGAGTAGCAGACCGTTCAACATGGCAGCTCCTTTGTCGATCTGCACCAAGGAGGAAAGGAGGTCAGTGATTCGCTTTTTGTTTAAAGAAGGTGTGAGACCTTAGGAAATTATCCGTCGCATTCAAACACAGTATGCTGACAACTGTTTATCGGAAAGCAAGATCTACGAATGCATACAGAGCTTCAAACAGGGAAGAACTTTACGTGACGACAAAAGATCGGGCAATCCAGTTGGGGATATAATGATGGAAGGGATGGCCAATATCCTGGGCAGGTATCACACCTTCTGCTTGTTTAGATCTGCAATGGAGCTGCCATGCTGCACGTCTTCTACGCCCCAAAAACGCGAGGAAAAATGAGTGACGCATTGTATAGAAGTGTTGCTGACTGCGCCTCATTTAGAGGTGGATATTAGCGCTGTTGTATAAAACCTTGGAAAGCGACGTTGTAAAAGTCCTTTTACTTGTTGACTTACCCTCGTACATACGTATCTCCACCCCAAAAAATCTATATATTTTAAAACAATGGTATTATATTGTTGTATACAACAAGTGAATAATTTCATATGAATTACCTGATTTCGAAGAGCTTACAAATATTTTAAAATTTCATTCCATTTTTACGAATGAAAAAATTAGCATCATTGTGAAGCAATAATTACTAGAAAGGAATATTTTTCAGTAGTTCGTTTCGTTCCTATTCAAAATCTCAAGAATGTTTCATTCGGAGTGTGTTTGTTACTAATAACAATATATCTTAAAATTACATGTTAAAAAAAATACTTTACTATAACTTATCAAAACACTATTAACGCACGAAAGAAAAAGCATGGGATGTATACTTAAGAAAAGATATTCACTAAAAATGAATAAAAATATATTTATTTTTCTTGATTAAAAGGTAAAGGATAACATTTAAACAATGTATAGATTTAAAAAAAACTCAATGGGTATTGCAAATAGTTGGGTTCAATTTCATGACTTGTTTTTGAATTGATTTTCTGAGTTCATAACATAACTCTCAAAATGCATTCTTAGTTTTTTATCTCACGTAAGAACAACAGTTTAATGACATTCCATTCATAACATATTCTTAAGATTGTTTAGATATTTGTTAGGTTAAAGTCAAAGTTAAAATAAAAACAATAAATTTAGAATAAAATAAATTTTTTCAAGGATTGAACTTGTATGTTACTTTAAAAATGCAGCAAACCTTTAAGCACATTATTGTATCATTTTGAGAAATATTTTTCTTTACTCCTTCTAAATTTATTGTACTTTTTGTTATAAATAAAGAATTTGAACTTTCACAAATTAAATAGTATGTTCTAGTATTTGCTCTATAGAGTCTTTGCTGAACAAAAAAGAAGTATTACAAATAAAATTTCTTTCAAAAAATATTTAATCCGGTCTGATATTCCCTTCTTCTTATTTCCTTCTTATTCCCTTTTTTTTTATTTTTTTTATTTTCAAAAGAGTAATAAAACAACTTACAGTAATACCCCTAACTTATGCGATAGGTGAGACTGAGTGATAAATGTGTAAGTGGAATTCGCGTATGTCGGGGTATAATTTCGTGGTACTTATGTATTATCACAACCTATTGGCGACATTATATGAAACGAAACACAGGATTGCCAATTCAGCGCATACGACGCATGCGAAATTTGGGTTGCCAACTTGGCGATTGTTGCGATAATACGAAAGTACCAATTTCGCATATCAATGCAAATAAATTATTTTTCTTTGGATCCAGAGACGAAAAAAGGTAATAATTAAGGGAAAAAAATGTTTAATAAAATCTTAAATAACTCAAATAAAAATTACAAACCGAGGTTATTTTGATGTAGAAGGTTTCGAAAAATCTAACAAAGTAGTCTGCTTGCTCAAATATTTTTTTCTACCACAAAATTTCCTCGTAGCATGCTATTATTTTTTTTTCTCCATTACTTGTTTAGTTGAAAAAATGTGCTCATCGTCGGAGTCTGTGTTTTCTAAAATTAGTAGCCATTTTTCACTTAAAAACTGAGCCCTCTGTCAAATTCCCCACCGGCATTCGATCTTCTGATAGAACTGAAGATTCAAGCTCTTCAATGCTAATGCATTTCTATGAGCTCATCAATTGTCAGCTCCTGATTGTGGGAATCCAGCAATTCTTAAACGTCCTCACTTTTTACTTCTAAATTTATTTGTCTGGCAAGATCGATAAATGCTTCAAGCCCATCACCAATTTTACCTTTTCTTTTAAACAAAAGACGAATGTAAGAGATTTGAAAATCGCCTAACTCCGTATTCACGTAAGTCGGGGTAGCGTAAGTCGAGGAATTATTGTATAAAAATTTTAACTATAGAAAATTCATTGAAGATATTCTTTTCGTGTTCCCACATTATCTACAACTAAAAAAAAAATTTTTATTAAACTAATTAAAGAAGCTGATGTTTATATCAGAGTATCCATAAATACTGCCCAAACTTTGCACCGTCAGATTCTTCTTTGAGAGTACAGAAAAAAATGTCCGAAAAACTAAACCTGTAAAAACCATATTTTACGAGAAGAATACGATAAATGATAATGAAATAATAAAGATGCAAAATGGCCCCCCTAGCGTATTTATATGTTCTTGAACTTGATCGGTTGGATATGGCAAAACCCCCGCCGCAAGATCATACATGGGGATCTGGTTCTATGGCCATCATGATCACCAGATCTCATACGGCTGATTTTTTTCTGTTGTCCATCTGAATGAATAAGTGTATCGAGACGTGGGACTACATAAACGGACTTTGTTGTTCGATTGCATTTTGTTTGATGGACACCGCGTTGCTGCGACGTGTGCATTTCTCTATTCTAGGGTGCACTCAAGCCTTCACGGTGGACACTTTGAACATCTACCTTTATAAATATTAGCAAATACTGCTGTGGAAGTGTCATATAAAGCGTTTTTTTTTCTTAGACCGGCATACTTTGTTTTTCGTACTTTTCTAGTAGGCTATGTATTGTTAAGTCATTTTGTTTTGTACTTACTCCCAACGCGAAATGGGGACGCGGTATCGGATCGTGGCTGGCATGTCACGAGTTCGAGCCTAGTACCATTGAAGACCCGCCGTGTAGGGGAGCGATGTACGTTAAATCTGTCGACAACTCAAATGCCCTCCCGTTGGTGTGCCATGGTAGTTAGGAGAGGGGTGACAGCTCAGGTGTCATCCTCGTCACTTAACCATGGTTCAAAATTACGAGATACGTCGCCAAAAGCCTTTGAGTAGCTGAACAGTGTGACATTAATATTCACTCACTCCCCCAACGAGAAATATGACTGTGCAGAGTTTGAGTGCTATTTTTGGGACAACCTATGCACTTTTTTCAATGGCTGGGTTTATAAAAAATCCAAGCTATTGAAGCTCAAAAATACTCATACTTTTTTTTATCTCATTAGCAATGAATAATTATAATACACATTATTATTTGAATCGTAATTTTTATTATTGTCGTAATTTTTTAAACCTTATTGCTCTTTACTTTTATCGTCAATATCGTTTTAAGGATTTCATTTCTCACAGTTTAAATACGAATTAAAATTAAAATGCAATATCGTGTTAGATTTAGTTAAAACTTTATTCATGCTCAGGCTTCTTTTAAGATTAATTGCCTTTACATACTATAAGAAGAAATAAAGATACAAAAACTTAAAACGTATAAAAAATTACAATAAAAAAAATTCCATTTATAAAAAAAATATTATTTTATCTACCTCACAGCATGAAATACATAAATCTTTACGATTGTATACCTCAAAACTTACGAATCACACAAGAATGCTCAGATGCTTTTTCTCGTCCCTGGTTAAATGGAAAAACTTAATGTACGTTTCCCGCGTTTCGTTTTTCTCACTTGGGGCTTCTATTTCTTCAGTTACCTTTCCCAAAAGAATTTCCAACCAGCCCTTTTCTACTTAGTTTTCGCTTTAAGCATTTTTTAAGGTTAATGACCACCTCCGGCATTACAATTTAATATTAAAAAAAAAAACATTTTAGCCCTTTTATTATTTATTTTCATGCTGTAAACCTTTTATCGTTCTTTTTTTTCATAGAATGCTACAAAAACAATTATAAAAATAGAAAAATTCTGCTGATCTTGCATAAAAACGTACTAAGTATCGTTAATTTAATTTTAAAGCAATTAATTTTTTATCTGCTTTAAAACTGCAATTCTAAGAGAAACTTAAAAACTACACTAAAGCTTCGTTTTTTTATCAGCTAGGTTTTTAAGTCACTGATTTTATCACATTAACGTCCCTGAGGAATTTCATATTCGTCAGTCACGTATCTTATTCGCTGCAATATTGTGCTGTTGAGAAATTTTTACGAATGAAAATTCAGCATCATCAAATTATTTTTCTTACATGATTATTTTTATTATTGCTTACTGATAATATCTAAAATTTTAAAGGTCAAAAATTAGAAAACAGTTGCCAAAAGTAGGGATGTCTCGTGAAGGCCAGGGCCAGAGCTGTCGAGCCATTGAAGAAGAAGAATATATATCTACAAAAAAATATACACACACAGTAACAGAAATTCGATCAAAAGAATAATAGTATAGAATTATTATGAGATGAAATTCACTGAACAATATTAATTCATTACATTCTGTGTTTAAGGTTCAAATCTGATTCTGATGTCTCATTTTTTTTTGGAGAATTTTTCAATTGTATTGAATGGTACACCTAGTTCAACTTGTTAGGGAGAAATTTCTGCATTTAATTTGAAGGGGGGAAATAAGCCCGCCCGTGTCTGTTTATTGTTTTTTAGAAAAAATCTTCTTCTTCTTCTTCAATGGCTTGACAGCCCTGGCCTTCTCCAGAAGTCTTCACCAGGCAACTGTTTTCTGCTTTTGGCAACTGTTTTCCAATTTTTGACCTTTAAATTTTTAGATATAAAAGTAAGCCATAATAAAAATAATAATAGGGATTGGCATGTGTTATTTCTTTTTCAGCTAATAGAACTCAAAAATACATGCATAACCTTCTGGAACATCACTAAACGCTACAGTCCCATATAGAAAATGATATTAGAAGCTCTTAGAAGATATCAACACAAACCACTCTCGATTTTATCCTTATGTTAATTACATAATGCTTCCTCCCACAAACCTGAAACTGCTATGTTAGAAGTAGCACAAGTACTGATAAAGATATAATTCTGTTGATTTCCTTTTTCTTTTAATTACATCGTTGGCCAGAAATGTGTATGTTCCATGCAGGTTTCAATATGTATTAAGCATTGCATTGCAAATGCTATATATCGCTTAGTAATAATTATATTTCAGTATAAACTACTATATTTGATACTAAAGTTTCAATAATAATAAATTCAAAATTAATGAAGGAAAAAATCATTCTCTTAAATAATATTTGTTTGAAGAATTAATTTATCGATACATAAAGAGAAAACGCAATGATATTTAACACGCTTTTATAAGTTTCACTTGCATGTAACGGAATCTTAGAACTCGATTTTTACCCACTTAAAAAGATCGGATTCATTCGAAATTTCGCACACTTGTCAAGGACTGATGACAATACAATAATTTCATAATTTTGTCCCATTGTCCTTTTCAGGATCGTCAAGAATAAAGATAATCAGATTTGGCGACAATTCCAGATAAAACGTCCAGATTTGGCGATTTATTGCATATATCATTTTAAATTTGGCGACTTGTTCCATGTACCATTTCCAGATATGGTGACTAATTTCATACATCATTTCCAGATTTGGCAACTTATTTCAGATCTAGCGACTAAAGAATAAGGTGTAACCCTAAAGCAACTGTTTTGAATTTAAAGCTAATTTTATGCAAGTATAAAATACACTTGCGGTTAATAGAAATAAAAACAAAAAAAAGTTTTTTGTATCTGAGAAATTGGAGGGTGGGTGTGTGTTAGCAATTTCTAAGCATAATATAAACATTTTTCTGAAAATGAAAATTAAAAAAAGGCTCGTGCATGTGAAAAAAAAATAATTTGCGTTCTAAGTGCTAAATATTTTTTATTTTTATAAACCAATACGTTTAGGTTCGATTCAGTATAAAAGCGTATTTTTCAGTTTTTTTCAAACTATAATTTATTTATCATTCACTGCTCTTTTAAGTCTATGTCAGGTTAGAATGTAAAAATTTTCTTAGACTATTTTATGACCTTTTACACGTCTAAAACAAATAAATATTAAATTTAATAAAAATTTATCCTTGAAATTTTACTTTGTGCTGATTGTGTCAAAAAATCCCTTTATTTTTACTTGATAACAAACTGGAAAACCTTAACCTTACATTACTTTACACAGAGATACATACAATACATTTTGTGAAAATTGTAATACCATAGCAGATACAGCAAAATTGCAAAGAATGATGCAAATGAAGCAAAACTTGGTGGAAATACAAAACAGATTATTACTCGCAAGTTATTAGAATCACAAAGAAAATAGGCACTGTAAAAAATGTGCCGAAATATGTTTAGCATCAACTGACTGCCGTAGACGATTAATAAGAAGTCAGTGTGCCTTGCCAAAAACTCAGTGTTCCATACGAGCAACTAATGGATTACCTTTAATGAAGGACCGCATGAACGCTATCCGTAAGATTGGACAGTCGTATTGTGAAATAGTTTCTCTCACCTGGCATAATGCCATACAATGATTTGAATATGGAAGAACTGGGTTATGGTGAACCGATGAAGTCGAAATCCCGGAAGAGGATTACGCAATAAGAATTCACTACGGGCGACACAGGCATCTCATCTACAAGGCAATGGCCGAACCTAACGAGTTTTTTCATACATTGACATGTGTGGCCAATGTTTCCATCACAATTATTCGGATTACGTGCAATGCTTCTTCTATGCTAATAACCGAATACTCCAACTACAGTCCGATTATAACAATGGGTATATGTTTGTCTGACACTGCACAGGTGAATATCTTCCAGAATGTCTTACTCAGCGTCGTACTGGACATTATGGTCAGAGGAATTATTAGATATTATGGACGATCCACTGCTTCAGACGAGTTATGGGAGACCGAAGTCCTATTCCTCCTACAATGCATTCTCAAAACTTATACCTTTTATAAGGTAATGTTGGTCCACATGTTTTTTGGAATCTGTAAGTATGTAAGTTGTACTCATGCATTCAAAAGGTAATTCTTCAGTGCATGCCAGTACTACTTCTTCTATGGACTGCTTTTTCTGATATAACTCCCATTTGGTATATAACTAAGATTATATAGATATATTTCCTTACTCTTAGTTTTCGGATAGAGAACTCTAGTATTATACTGAGGTAATTTGGAATATGTCATTCCTCAGTACGGCATTTAAACGTTGCATGACTCAATACCCCAACGTGTACAGATCATTGAGAGTGGTGGCTGTACTTTGATATCGATTTTTCCCATTATTTTCGTTTTATTACCCTGTAAATTTCATGTTTTATTTCAAACTCTATAAGTGATGCGTGAAAAAAATGTCATTTATTTCTTGATTTTGTTTTTATATTGCAGCAACTTTCACAAAAAATAGTGTATTTAATCGCCTTAAAATGTTTTCAAGTCTTTGTTTTCTAAATTTATGAATTAAAAATATTTTTTAATGCGCATTTTTTGTATGAACAAATTTGTTTAAAAATTTTAAGAAATATTTGCGAATAATTGCAAAAAAGATTATATATTTATATGCCTTTCCCATTTTCATAATATTTTATTACATTAAAATGTCAAGAAAATATTGTAATGTGTTATATAATTAGATAAAATTGTTTTAAAAAATAGTATCAAACTAATTAAAGAACTGATCATCATTATACTATTATTAAGAATACATATACCATCGCATTTACAGTTGCAATTAAAAATTATAACTATCAAATATATTGGATATGTTTCAAGATACCATTTCTTCTTTTTCAGTTAAAATACGAGTAAAGAATTCTTTAACAACGATGAAATTATTAACCAAGTACTATTTGTGAGAAAATTCATTTAAAATATTCAGCATTTTATCAGTAAAAAAAAACTTTTTTCATTTAAAATATTTCTCCAATGCAAAAATATTTTGGACAGTCTAAAACAATTAAAATGGAACACTGCCATCAAAAGAACAATATATATATATATATATATATATATATATGTGTGTGTGTAATGAATTCTTCTTTGTTTATGTAGCTGTAGCAAGTTAAAAGTCAAGTAAGAGAAAATAATTCATTTACGTAATTTATACATTAGTAGAGATTGGCCATTACATCATCTTTCGCTACCAAGTACATGTCTGAAAAAAGGCCAAAAATCT
>BMAO01029015.1:0-18933 GCA_019973975.1 Trichonephila clavata | reverse complement strand
ACAAGAATAAAAATTAATGAGCAACAATAATCTTTTCACTTTGTTAATTTATAATGAATTTAACAACTTATTTTTTACTGTTTTTGTAATTTTTTATTTTTTTTATTCAGCCCATTACTTTAAATTAAGACTTTATAATCCAATCTAATCTAAAATATGATTTATGTTAACTAGAGAAAACTAGTATTATCCAAAAAAAATTACAAGTCTATGTGTATAGACATATTCTATGCATTTAATATTTATAACATTTTATTAACATTCTTCGTTCTTTTAAACTTCAGTAAAATTCCACTCAACGAAAAATGGAACGCGTTGAAATTTTTTAACAGTAATAAAAGCTTAAAACATCTCTAGAGTAACTACTGAAAAAATAAAATGCCATTAAAATAAATAAACTTCACAAGAAGAAGCCCTTTAGCATGTGAAGCATAATTAGTTTAAGTAAGCACTTAGATATGGTGTACCAAAGAAAAATGAAGGATGTGCGTGACTAACTGAAAATTAAGAGAAATAATTCCGGAAATATACATATTCTATTAGATTAATAAAGAAATATTGTATTTAATAGACTGTACAAGGGAGAAAAATAGAACTTTTCCATTCGTGTGATGGCTTCTTTTTGAATGTCTTATTTCAAAAGGATCTGATTAAAAAAAGGAATATTATGTTCTGCTTAATGCAAATGTATACATGAAGGATGTAAAAAAACTGCTTCCACAAAATGCATGAAAAGTGTTTGAAGAATACTCGAAAGAGAATAAATAATTTTTTAGTATAACTGAAGCTTAATCTTTAGTTATTTGTTTCAATTGTTTAAATAATTCGAAAGTTTCTGGTATAATTTCAGTTATTTCTCAACTGATTTTAAATGTAATCTTTATAGAGTTATTATAAAAAAATATTTTTTTTTACGAAAGCATATTTTAATAGAGAATAAATTTTATATTCTCAATTTTAACAAGTAATATAAAAAAAAAAAAAGTCAATTCCAACTTAGGTCAAAAAAGAAAAAAATTATTTTATAGTTACTTTTTATTAAGTTATTACAATTAATATAAATATGTATATACATATGACATAATCACAATATTAAGTGGCAAAATAGAAAGTGATTTTCCTCGCAATTTTCCTTTCTATATATGATGTTGGACTATTATTTTTGCTTATTACTATTTATTCAATCATAAATCGCATTCTAAGAAATAAGGCTATCCCAGGTAGGATTTGAATACACGACCTTTGGAATAGAAGTCCAATGCACTATCCATTACGTCACAGGGGTACAACGAGCGATTTTCCTTTCTATATATGGTGTTGGACTATTATTTTTGTTTGTTATTATTTATTAATTAATTAAATGGAATTAATGAATTAATACTTGAAAAACTGTATTAACATCAAGTGCATCCACTACAAGTTTTTCAAAAAATGTATTTGAAACTTGAGTGGATTAATAAAAAGTATTTTATTAAGGATTGAAAATTTGAAACAAGATATATGAATAAACATATATAGGGAGAAAGTGAACAAAAAGTAGGAATTGAAAGAGAAATTATTGCCAGAAATATCGTGAGCAGTAGTTTTCGAGTTCTAATCGAGCAAAAAACGTTCTCTGATTACATCAAAAACCCGCAATGGGAATAGTGCGAATTGTTACCCGTTTGATGGGAGTAAGTGAAAGTAAGTCCTTCAGCATATTGGTGAAGAAATTAAGGGAGTGAGGTTACCGAAGAAGTAATTTTCTCTGAATCCATTTTGCAATATTTGTCGCCCATAGCTCGCATTACTATAGTACACACTATTGATAAAAGTTTAAGCCAATTTAAGTTTTGAAGATAAATCAAATTATTGAACTAAACTATTAAACATAACTCATAGAAAAGAAATGATTTATTGTATGTATCTAAATTTATATTACATTTGTGTGCAAACTCTTGTCGCACATTTTTTTTCCAATAAATTTCAGAAATGGTTACCGCTATTATTTTAAAAAGTGATGTTATAGAATGTAATTTAAGGAAACGAATTCAATTTATGCGTCTAGTGACTGTTTAATAGTAGTTGCATATATAAGGGAGGGTCGTTTTTCTTGAAAAAAAAAACAGAAGTAGAATTAGAAGTAGAAAAGTGCAAGTTTTCTGAAACTACCAAATTTGCATGCGGGATTCTACGAGGGCTGTTTTTTAAGAAAGAGGTCCGTTTGTTTTTTAAAAAAAACAACAACAATATTGTTGTTTCAAAAAAACCTTTATTTTAGAATTGTACATACTTTTGCACGTTTTTCTACATAGTTGCCGAGTTTATTAAAGCACATGTCATACCTTAGAAGTAAGTTTTTAAAATCTTTTTCAAAGAAGTCTGCCGCCTGGTCGGACAGCCAAGAGTTCACGGCAGCTTTCAATTCTTAACGGTGTGGCATGCTGTCAAAAGGTGTTTTGCTCCTCCACGATAACGCACTTCTCGAACGATTTTGTCTGGGCAGTTTTGGACTATGCACCATACAGCCGCGACCCTGCTCCTCCAACGATTTCCACCTTTTCCGGTACCTCAAACACAGTCTTGGTGGGAAGTGCTTTCAGTGAAAACGAAGAAGTGAAAGCGGCCGTAAACTCCTGGCTTGTCAGACCAGGCGGCAGACTTCTTTGAAGATGATTTTCAAAACTTAGTTCTAAGGTATGGCAAGTGCATTGATAAACTCGGCAATTATGTAGAAAAATGAGCAAAAGTATCTACAATCATAAAATAAAGGTTTTTTTGAAACAAATATTGTTGTTATTTTTAAAAAAACACAAACGGACCTTACTTAAAAATCAGCCTTCGTATTTCGTAAAGAAATCAACCCCCTAGCCACACATACTACAGTTTAAATAACTACACAGAATGTTGAAATGATGAATTGTAATAGACTATTGGTGCGCTAGAGGCTGGAAGTCACAAGCGGAAGACACTCTTTGGCTACATGTGTCCCGTAAGATGGTCTCTAGATTATGAGCAAGTTTCAGATGTCCGATCACAAGGAGGATTGGACAAGGTCGTCCTAGAGTCACAACACCACCTGAGAATCCCTACACGGTTTTAAATGTACGACGCCAAAGAGGTATGACAGTTACGTAATTGTTTCTAGACCTTCTGCTGCATCTGGAACAATGGTATCCAGATAAACCAAGTATAGACGGTAAGCTGAGAAATGCCTTTACGCTTGCTATCTGGGAACCGTGAGCACCACTCTTGAATAGAGCAAGATTGGTGCTTATCCTCTTCAGTGACAAATCGCAATTAAGCAATCAAGGTGATTATCGGAGATAGGCTGGTAAAAACACTATCATCCTACAAACATCAGGAAATTGATCGTTTAGGTGGCACAGGCATCCTTGCACGGGGTCGGTTAATGCCACTAGCGCGTACACCACTTCATACATTCTCTGCTTGTACAGTGATAGCAGAACGCTATAAAAGTGAGATTCTCGAATCCTACACGCAAATTTTATTATAAGCTGTAAGAGACCATTTTGTTTTTATGAACGATAACGCCAGATCAAAAAGAACTGCACTAGTCGAAAAGTATCTGGAATAAAAGAGCATTCATCGTATAGCTTGGCCATTCAGGTCTCCAGATCTCAATTCCATAGAGCACTCAATCATGGGACACTCTAGGAAGAGCCATTACATGTCGACAACGCCATTTAAAGAATTTTTCGATGTTAAAATCGGCTCTTTTGGAAGAATAAAAATTACGCCCCACTCAACAGCCTCATCAACAATATAACACGTTTTGTCACTTGTACAGCTGCGCAAGGTAACCAGCCACAACTCTTATTAGACAATCAATTAGAGTAGCAATGTATTCAATTTTGACTAATGTCGATCTAATTTGCATGTCAGCATAAAATCAGAAATTTTTGTCGAAATATCTCAAGCTATGTTTGTAACTTTAATTTTGAATACCAGTGTATTCAGCCAAGATTTCATGCAATCATTGATTTATTGCATTAATAAGAAAAATTGTTTTCTGTTAATTTCTGCATTTTCCAATTAAAGTAATTAATTATATGAGGTTCTAGTTTTTGTGTTTCACTAAAATCCAAGAACACGATTCCGCTTTCTTAACACTTGAATATAAATAAATGCATTACAGCGTAATGGACAATTTCGCAGACAATTATTGTCATCTCAGTACGATGAATGCGATACAGTTTTCGAGTACTGAAGATTAACCTATTATTCCGCAGTAAACTTAATGTCTATGTTTGTCCAGGTATTCAGGAAAAGCTTTTATCTGTTTACTAGTTCTATCAGTAAGACGATACATACACAAAGGATTATATTGAATGGACAAAGAGATTACGTTTAGAAAGTGCTTCAAAGGAACTGTTACCTTTATACGCGGTGACATTTATACCAACTTTTCTAGTTTTTATTGTACAATAATTTTTTGTTACTATCATTTTATTGCGGTATTGAGTAAGTCTAGACTTCAACGCTTTTGTTTTTTGTGTTTAAAAAGTAAACATTTCGCAGATTTTTTTGTTATATTTTCAATCAATCAGAAATAATATTTGCGTTTTAGATTTCACTTCAATTATTTCCATTGCTAACAATGGTGTTTGACGTTTCGAAAGGTAAAATAATTTTTTCTCTATTTATCAATTTAATAACCCTTTCTCTTGTGCTTCCAAATCGATTTTTTCCTAATACGGTTAAACTTTGTAATCTTTTTCTTGTGAACAGAAACAGAACCTCCACTTAACAGCATAAAAAATTACAGACTAATCTAATCTTTTTCGAATGGTCATGATTACGAACACATGGGCCAGCGAATCATGAGTTCGAGTCATGTTATGCACCATAATGACTGAAATAATTAATTATTAGTATAAAAATATATAGGCGACTATATATATTTATACTCTATTCCATTACATATCTACAAATATAAAAATGGATGTTTGTATACATGAACTCACTTAACACTCCAACACCGTACAATCGATCACTATGAAAATTGGTATGTATATATATATATATTTTTTTACGGAGAAGGTTTTCCTGCTATCCTCTTTTTTGCAGCTCCCACCAGGTGGAGGTACAGAATATTAATTTCTGTACCGTTCAATCAATCGCCAAGTTGCCAAAATGGTCGCCAAGCAGAGAGAAATTTGGTTAGTGTGTGTGTGGATAGGTTCTGCTTTAATGTTACCCTATATATTTATATAAATGAATGTTTGTTTTTGACCTCGCTTCACTCCAACACTGTTTAACCTATCACTATGAAAATTATTATCACTATGAAAATCATGATTATGTATTTTTTGTGCTGTCCTCTTTGTTGCAGCTCCCCACTAGGTGGCGCTGCCACATATCAACTTCTGCCCCGTTTAGTCAATCGCCAAGTTGCCAAATTGGCTCTATAGCCAACATTTCGCTGTTTCCATTGAATCGCCATTATAATGTAAGGAACGGCGTTACTTGTGAATCTTACAATTTTAACATAAAATAAATACAACAGAAAATAATATTAACATATTACACATCCGGATATAAATTATTTACACCATTTTAAGCGTTTATTGCACAAAATTTTATAACACTGTGTTACTTTTGATGAGCAGAGATCAGCTTAGGAAGGTGTTTTCAAAAATCGCCCCACAAGAAAGTTACGCGGGGCGTTATAAATAAAATAAAAAATCCTTTTTATGAACTATTAGACCTTCAGACTCTGAATTTAACAAATGTGTTTTGTTGTTGTTGTTGTTCTTTAGCTGAGATGTGCAAAAAGCTTTTCTTTTTAAATTTCCAATTCACGTAAAATTAACTCATTAAAAACTTCTTTATCCTTCAATCTGTCTTGTTTAATTTTTCATTTCACCCATACGAAGAACTGGTGTACCACCAAGAATTATATATTTCTTATGCATCAATATAGCAAAAGGATATTATAGTTTACACTATGATAAACTTATTTTACATACTTTTGCATTACCAGTTTCTGTTTTATGATTCTAAATTTTTATTTTCGGATTAAGAAGTCCTTGAACTTTTCTTACTGGACTAAAGAGAGCCCACAAGTTGGTGTTGAAAGAAAAGAAAAGAAGAAAAGAAGTTGGTGTAGCTGTTCTGGGTCCCGTGTTTCTCGTTCGCTTGGCACAGGAGACCTAAGAGGAAGTAATTCTACAATTTTAAGTCCTTGTGGGCGAACTCGTCGTACCCTCTGGTTAGTCGGTTAGATCGGGCCAAATGCCAAGGCGCCTGCAAATGCTGTTGGTCACTGGACAATTGAAGAGAATTTGGTAAGAAATTCCATAAAAAGACATCTGTAAATTTCATCAGTTCGCAATGCGCCAGGTAACAGCTTTCATCCAGGTTAGAGGTGAACTATATATATATATATATATATATATATATATTATATATATATATATATATATATATATATATATATATATCTTTTAATTAACTTGATCATTTTATAACGATTGAATTAGGAATAAATTACTCAATTATTCCAAAAGTTGTTCCGCGTGAGTTCATCTTCACTTCATTCATAATTTTTGATGTGTAACATCTTTACTCTCGGTTGCTGGATATTTGTTGGAGTGATTTCGTGAAAAGGGACGGAAAGTCGTAACAGAAAGTCGGGGGAAGCGCGCGCTGTTTGATTCGACCAATTCAGCGTCTTGGGGATGTCTCTTCGCTAGCCTCGTCGCGGGGTCCAACTGTAGTAGCAATTAAGACGCCCGCCTACCGCACATACCAGCAAGTCTTATTAGACTTCATCCAGAATAAACTTGTGATTTTTACGCTCAATTCTCAAAGTCTCAGGGCTCGTTGTGTGTGAAATCTGAGGATATATTTAAAATATGTGTAAACTATATATTAATAATTATACTTCCTGTTAAGCGTCTGACAAAGCTCACCATTCTTAAAAAAAAATAGGAGTAAGTAATATGGAATTTATTGAATAAATATTTAAGTGCTTATCATTTTCATACTTTGAGGTTAATTCCTGTCACTGTGAATATAATATTTTTAATTGTGATTAAAAAAGAGATTTCTCGACTAAAATTACTAACTAATTAAGTAAACGGGTATTTTTGATTGTCTCTAATATTTCTAATTTTTAAACATGCGCTTGACGGTGTCTCTTCGCTACCCTCGTCTGGGGGTCCAACTGTAGTAGCAATTAAGACGCCCGCCTATCACACATACCAGCAAGTCATTTTGGTGGTTGCATACATTACTCCAAATCAAACAGTTAAAAAATTAAATATTTCCTGCATTTTGTACTTTTACCGTATACCGAAGGTGGTTCTGCTCTTTTTTAAAAAAAAAAACTTATCACTCGCTTCCCATGATTTTGAGTGGTAATTTTAACGTTAACTTCAGTTTGCCAGAAGCTGAGCCGCTCATAGCTTTTCTGAAAGATGAACTCAAGCTCGAAATGAACAAATCGAAATGTTTCGACAACTAACAGTGGTACTGTTATTGACGCCGTTTTTTAACGATTTTTAAATACTTTGAAATCACAAGTATATGTGTCATACTTTAGTTTTCATAAATCTATTGTCTCCGCTCTTCCCAAAATTGAACAATAATAAATATTTTTGATAAAAAACTGCATTACTCCTTGTGTTAATTAAATAAAATTTTCATCAAAGATATAATTATTCGATAGAAAATTATTTCCAGTCATAACTGATTCATTTCTTTCAGGATTAAAGTCACAATTGCGTATTTACCATGATAACAAGTCAGATGTTACACATCATATGCGACTACTGTAAGACTCGTTTCTTTTTTTTGTATTACTTATGAAAACTCAGACATAATGCGTCATATTTTTATGTCTCAGAACGTTGAAAATGTAAAAGAAAAAGTGAAAAAACCCTTTATCATATAGAAAGTGAAAACATCTTTTATCATATTATGTTAATTTTTTTTTTTAAATCATTCGTCACATTATGGTGTAAATAATTATAAAAAAAAATACAAATACATAATAAATTTTACCCGAATTACATTTTAGTCGCTTTGCTCACAATGGAATGGAACAATTAAGGAATTGAATTAATGATTGATTAATCGACCAAGAATGATTGATTAATCGCCTATTAATCAATCATTCTTGATTGTTTAATAGGTCGGTTCCGGAGGTTTAGAGGCAGCGTGCCCACTTCGTAAGCCTAAGGTTGCGGGTTCGACCCGAGCTGGAGCCGATAGGTTTTCTGGATGTGAAAATCGTAGCCACGCATGTTATATGATTAAGTGGCACGCGTAAAAGATCCATTGAGTATCAATTTGTATTTAGTACTCTCGTCAAAACCAAATCACGGCAATTTTTAGCATCCGACGAGAGCTTGAATTAAGTAAACGTTACACTTTGGTAGCGGAAGTATCACAAGATGGCGCCACTAATGAAATGGCTTTCACTCTTCGGGACTTGCCATGTCTGCTCAGCCTTAGATGCTGATATGTAATTCATTGGGAAAAAAAATGATTAACTCATTGTGAGCAACCCAACCCCAATATCAATTAAATAACGAAAAATTTATAACAAATTGAAATTACATATCGATAACTTCACTAACTATTTGCATCACGAAAATGAAAAATTGAAAATTATAGGTAACTTAAGGAACTAACTTATTTTACACAAACTTAAAGAACAATATCTAGTAAAAAATAAGTCTAGAGAAATTATATTTTCCCTCTTCTCGAAAGATTTTACAAGAATAAAAAATTACACCACAAATAAGTTATCGACATTTTTATTTATATACGCTCTCATCCCGAATTACACAGTTTAAATTACCCAAATTTCTCTGAACCGCTCATTAATAAACAGCATTAGATAATAAGTATCACTACCCACGTCTTTTAAAAAGGAAAGAAATATTAAAATCCATAATTAATAACAGAATATGAGCAAAATTCAATTACGGAGTAACTCAATTTGCATCAGTTGATGCCATCATTAACAAATCCGTCACGACATGACGGTAATCTTACCCGGAACTACAGGAAGTAGAATTTTAATTCTATCTTAATCAACTTAATCTTCGCATTAAACAGAAAGATACATAGGGTTTCCCAAATTTTCCTTTTCAAACCAACGAAAAATGCTGGAAGTAGAAAGTGTAACCTGCGCTATCTAGGAGTTAATCTCATTAGGCGCACGTATAAAAACATTCTCCCTGCTCTAGGAACCGTGTTTAGTAAGCTAAATAAATGGAGAATTTAATTCTCTATTAATCGAGTTTGCACAGTTAATGGGAGAGGAGATAGGAAAGGGTTACGACACGTTTTCTGTTTGGTAATTGCAAAGAATCAGACTCTAGGTTTGCATTGGAATGTGTGCCCTTTGAGCAAATGAGCCTCAGAATACTAAGCGAGGAATTCAACACCGCAGTTAAAAATCGAAAAAGTAACAGGAGTGAATGAATGAAAATGCTTGTGAATATTTTCAACATGCTTGTTATTGTTTTGTAACTTTTTAACGTTAACCGTGATTATGACGAGATAACTTGTCACGGAGAAGTTGCCGGATTTTGTGTCATGACGAGTATATTCATCATGCGTAAAAAGTATAGTGGGCATTAGCTATTTAAATTGTAATTTTTGAAGAAGAAAAAAACACATTGTCATATTTTAAGATGCTTAGAATATTTTGCGGCTAAATCGGAATAATACAAATGTTGTTGTTGTTGTCGTGTATGACAAAGTGCAAATGTGTCAGTGCTGGATGGTAAAACCTCGGTGTACTTGATCGTTGGGGTTTTGATCAGAAATGCCAGGCCTCCCCCAGAGCTTATCGTTCGGTCTCTCCGTAATTCTGTATACCCCTTGATCTTGAGATTCAAATTGGGAGATTGAGTTTAGTCTCTTGAAGACAAGCAACATGAACGTTGTTGTCATGTAGGAGACAAGATAGTTCGTCGATTTTCCTCTGCGTTCCATTAATGTTGAGTTGAAGAATATTCATTGTCCTCGTACCATACTTCTCGGAGTGTTTCCGGACATCAGAACACAAAGCGTCGGTTACCCCGGAAGCGGTAGCATTATCAATATCACAATATACTACACTTGTAATAATTGAGGGTTGCCAGAGCCACGAGAGGTTGGACTTCTAACCATTTTAGTCGTCTTTTACAACACGCACGAACTTACGCTGGGACTATTCTACTCCGGTCACCACCCGGGGAATAACACAAATAAATAAAAAAAAATGTGAAAAATTTAAGATGAACCCATGCGTCCCGTATGCACCGAGTGAAACAACGTATAAGTGCACGTATTTATTTATGTACGATGATAATATTTTTTTAAATGTTAATCTAAAAAAAGCAAAAGTCGAAAAGTTGATTTATAATAAGGTTCTTTCAGGTATGGTCAGCCATGGGACAAATGCTTGACACCGACCAGGAGCTGAGCCAATTAATAGTTGTTGGTCTGAAGTTACGTAACTAACTTGGAGTATAATCTTTCCAAGTTGTCCATTTTCAAAAAGATACATTTCTCTTTGAATTTTTCAAAGACGGTGTCTCAAATCTAATAGGCTGCATTGGAGCATATCCCTGTTTGATAACTTTATGTAGTTCTTCTGCTACACTTAATGGTTTTTGTGTAAAAATTGACTTAAATATTGAATCAGAATATGAATCAATTTCAAAGTGTAACCCTTTTGAAATAGAAGATACAGTTACATCAGCTGTTAGTAATGCAGTGCGATTTGAAGCGTTAAGTCTTTCAAGCAGGTTCACTATTAATTTACGGCATTTAATTGACCTCATATCTCTTTATGTAGCAATCTTTGTAAAGTGTGTGTTTTTTTTAAATTTTAATTTTACTAGCTATCTTATTGTTTCCTAACACCTACAAGAGTCTTTGACAGTTTATTTCTCTTCTGTGATAGTTTTTATTGATTGCGAGCTATTTATGTAAAAATTCATTTCGGCGGGTGCTATGAATTATGATTACTTATATAAAAAGTAATATTGTTTTCGGCTAGAAACAAGCTAAGGTTATCGAATAATATTTATATTTTTGCATATACTGATAAAATTATGCAAGGAAAATGTAGCTTCTTTTGTGATGTAAAAATACATTAACGTGCAAAAAATCCTAACGGTTTTTTATTGTTATTTCCATTAGTTACATCCTTTTTTCGGTTGATTTCAAATCTTATTTATTAAAAATAAAAATTTATACATTTAGGAGTTAATTCTTAAAAGGTAGAAGCAAACAGTTGGTCGCAGTCAAGGTTAAAAGTCGTCGTTAAGGTCGGAAGGATATTCCATTTTCGGTTAGTCTTTTTAACTTTTAATTCTCAGTAAAGAATTTGAAAAATCAATTTCTAAAAACAGCCCGATCGAATATTAGTCAAGCTGTTATAAATAAGTGTAAAACATTTTTCCTACTTGTAACATAGTTTCATTTATATTATCGATATTTTTAAGTATAAATATATGTACTTTTTTTAACAATATTCATTAAGAAACCAAAAATGAATTCGCATCAAATGGTTAAAATTTTTTAAATCGCATATGAATATTATTTTATTCACCAAACATTAGAAGTGTTAACTTTCTTAACATTAAAAATGTTGAAAATAAAAACAGAATGATAAAAAAAAATTCCATTAACAATTAAAAACTGGTTTTTTTTACATAAGAATCCAAATTTAAAATTTTAGATATAAAAAATTTCAAAAAAAAATACAATTAATTGAAAAAAAGAAAAATCAAAAGACTTTCTAAAAGTTTGAAAGGTTCTTTTTTTAGTTTATTCCACTAACTTTTTTTTATAAATAACTATTTTACTTCTCTTTTATAAACAAATATATTTAAAAAAATTTAAAATTTTCATAATCCATTCTACGTGTTAAAAGCGAATCGTATTGGATTTTTACGCGAGTCAGCTAAATTAATCCTGTCACGTTTCGGGAATTATCCTTCTGCTCCTAGTAGTGCTATTCATACACCCTACGTTTATTCCTATTTAAATAAGACTGAAAATTTATTTATAACTCAGAAAGGAAGTTATCTAACAGTATATGTATTAATTAGGTATGCTTCCATTTCGCAGGCGGAAATCTCGCCAAGTTGGCGTTACTGGCGACAACACACAATATACACATGAAAATTTTTATAAATACAATCGAACCTCCATATTACGAAGCTCTCTCCGTGAACCTTTTCCTAGAAACAAGAACACACATTTCACGATTTTCTTCGTAAAATAACTTCCCAATAGCGAAATGAATTTTCTATGTAACGAACCTTTTTCCTGTGACTCAATTTTTTTCTCCCGAATTTTAAAGTATTTCTGGAGATTTCAAGTTATTCTCTCTTTTAACATATTTTATAGTAGTTATAAATCTTGAACTGGTTTTATTAGGTGCCTATCTCGCCGAGAGCAACAGCGTTTCATCCAAGTGCACAAGTACAATCTAGAGGCCTCATAGGAGGCCGGAGTAGCCAAGTGATCAAGGCATCGGATCGTGACTGTCATGTCATGAATTCGAGCCCAGTACCACTTTAGCGATGCACGCTAAATCTGTTGAGAGCTCAAACGTCCTCCGATTGGTGTGGTGTGGTTGTTGGGAGAGGTGGTGCCAACTCAGTTGTCGTCCTCGTTACTTGACCATTGTTCAAAATTACGGGGTCCGTCGCCAAAAGCCCTCGTGTATATAGCTGAACAGTGCGACGTTAATATTCACTCACTCACTCACTTAACCCCAAAAGTCCAGTTCACAAGAAACATCTTCGATATCCCCTTTCACCCTCAGTGGAGTTGTCAAGTATCCTCGGACTAGTCTCCGTTCATTTGTAGTGTTGATCAGTCGTACTGATAGATTCGTTTCTTGTAGGAAAGTCCGTTTTCGAAGAAAATAGTAAAATGTTCTTGGTTCCAGGAAAAAATTTGCAAAAATAGAAAAATTCGTAGTATAGAGGTTCGACTATTTTAGGATTTTTTCTGTGTTTAAGAACACGAAAAACGCCAAACAATTCTAAGGCTCGTAAATGCCGAGTTTTAATTTTTAAAAAATAAATAAATAATTCTTTTTTTTTTTTTGAAATTTTATATAAAAAAAAAAAAACGAATATTCAAAGTTACATTTTAGTAAAGAGAACGGTAAATATATAAATCCTCGAAGAAACGCATTATCTTGATCGAAAGCTACTTTTAAATGCAACTGATATCCCCGGTAACACACTGCAACTTTTAGAGGAATTCGATCAGAACCAACTAATCTTGTTCCTCACATATAGATCGCCTTATGATTTCAACTTCCCGGCTTGATCAGAGAGAAAGGATTGGATTACACCTCAGGGACGCGCGCAGGAAACAGACTCAATAATTGCTAAGAGAAATGCATAATATATGTCTCGAGAGTAATCAAAATGAAACTATTGCAATCTAATTCCAACTGCAGTGCACAAGGGATTGCAGATGAAGTGATAGCCTTAAAATAATATTAATTCGACGTTATTTTTTGTTTTTCAACAATTTTTACAATAATTTGTGCTTGTGTTCAATGCAGCATATACTTTTATGTGTTGCAAGGGAGTGATTATAATAATATATAAATAAAATTTGGGGATCATATGAAGGATAATGTTGTTAAACATCGAGGAAAGCGTTCTTTTAAAAGCGCGATGATTAATAAAAAAAAAAGGAATTACTATATTATTTTACCACCGTTTTATGTATATATTAAATATTTCGATTTACTAGATACTAAATAAAGAAAAAAGGAAAAAAATCAAATAAAAAAATGAGAAATTGTGGCAATTATTGGAAATTTCTTTTCGTTGAGAATTTTATAAAAAATGAATATATTATTTAAAGTTTTCAAACTAAATAAGAATAAAACTAAAAAATTTCTTATTGTGTCAATAAACACATGAGAATATAGACCTAGTAGTGAAACAAAAATTTTAGACAGTCTTGGGGGAAGAGGTAACTTTATACCCTCTAAGAGTTTGGTCAAGGTGTCGGATCATGGCAGGCATGTCATGAGTTCAAGCCCAGTACCACTACAAGAACCGCCGTGTAGGGGAGCGATGCACGTTAAATCTGTCGAGAGCTCAAACATCCTCCCATTGGTGTGGTAGTTAGGAGAGGGGGTTGCCAGCTCAGGTGTCGTTCTCGTCACTTGATCATGGTTAAAAATTATAAGGTCCGTCGCCAAAAGCCCTCGTGTAACTGAACAGTGCGACGTTAATATTCACTCACTCATGTGACTGACGTTTATGGGCCAATGTGATGCGAATCATTATATGTTCAGCGTAAATGAGTGCTAATTAACATGGAACTTAATGCAACAGAATGGTTATTTGCGATGGACCTCATAATTTTGAAATACGGTAAGGTGACGAAGATGATACATGAGTCCGCAGTCCAAGCTTACACACCAAAGTGAGGACTTTAAGCTACGACAGATGTATTGAACGAGCAACAGCTCCTCTACACAGCAGGTCTTCAGTTGCATCAGAACTCGAACCCATAACTCAATAACGCCTTCCAAGTGTTCATGACAAAGACCACTAAGCTACCGCGCCCACACAATGTGTTCAGAAAGCCTGTAAGAGAGAGAGGAGGGGGTGGGGCTGTTTGGTTTTAAACAATGCATTCTGTACTATACAATTCATTCCGGTTGAAGTATTGACTTTATGACTTTTAAATGTTAAAAAGGCAAGTATAATCTATTTTGAAAAAACGCGAAATAAAATTTTAAAAACTTAGTAGTAGTCTTTTTATGAGTCCAGAACCCTTTCCAAAAATAATCTTACCATTTTAGATATTCGTTAGCTATTAACAAATATAGTTTCTTAACCCTTTCGCGCCTAACGGGACACATACGTCCCAAGCAAATTTCAAAAAATTCCTTTGGGATAGAAACGCTTCTCTGTTTAATTGGAGACTTTCCCACCAGTCCCTGCCAATATTTTTGAAGGTATTTTCATTCACAGAACATAGATGGCATTACCATAAATAATGCAATTCCCGCGTTTTTGAAGTGTAGTAGCAGCTCATTCCATACTGTAGGAACGTAAATAGCTTAAGTTTTGGAAAATACCGCCAATTTTTGATTAAATTTTAATTGATCCATAAATCTAAGCCAGATAAGTTACTCACGAAGCGAATACCTCTAATAAACTGGTAATTGGCAAAGTTTTACTTCCGTTTTTATTATCGGGACATATGTGTCCTTCTCGTCTTGGATAGTGGAAACACATTGTCCCAACAGTCCCATGTGATCATGATGCTAAGTAATTGCCACGAAGCTAAATACGCAAAAGTAAATCGCACCAAGAAAGATGTAAGCAAAGAAGAATATGAGTGCCTGTGGCAATCGAATTCTACAACAATAATATGGGAGGTGTAAACCTTGTAGACCAAACGGCAAATGTCTATGAATTAGATCGAAAATCTTGCAAGTGGTGGGAAAAAGTATTTTTTCGCCTATTGATGAGCGCAGTGGTCAACTCATGGATTGCGTACTGCGGACCCAAACATCGAAAAACCCCACTTCTTGATTTCATCGTACCTCTTGCAGAAGCCTTGATGAACTCCGGAAAGCTCAACGCTCAGTATCAACGCCGTAGAGGAACTATAGGCCCAACCAAAACATCACGAAGCTTACTCAATGTTGGTGACCATCTGCAGCAGCAACAAAAAACACGACGCCGTGCCGTAAATGTGCACGACAAAAGAAGGAATCGCACGCTAAAAATAATGTCAAGATGTGTAATGTCCCATTGTGCATTGATTGTTTCAAACCATACCATTCATAATTAAATTCTTCTGACTATAAAATCATTTTTTTTTTACAAAATTACTCACTGAAGATTATACTGGGGCCCTTATGTCCCAGTGGTCAGGACTGATGGGGCATATAAGTCCCGGTCCTAAATCAGTGTTTAAAATTTACCTAAAAATATAACGTCTTAGTTTTACCCTTCTAGTACGCCCTACTCATAGTTTGTGCTACTAAAATTGTTCTGTTGTAAGAAGAAGAATAACTCGTCGCGAAAGGGTTAAGGTTCTCTTTCACTAAATTCTAACACATCGCCTAATGTTCCCTTGCAAGACAAAAATATTTCCTCACATCCTTCATCCAGCATCATCTATATATATATAAAGAAAATCCAGCTTCACAAATTTTAACCTGCAAAAATAAGACGACTCCAAGCAAAAACATGAATAGTTTATACAAGGCTCTAAAGCTCATAGCATGAAATCCGACGCCTAATTTCAAAAGCAGTTATGCAAGGCTTTCTTTATTCAAACAATCAACTCTCTAACGAACCTCCGTACCATCGTAACAAACAAGCGTAAAGGAATATTTTAAAACTACAAGAAAACATAGCAGTAAAAATAAATGAACGCATTTTTTTTACGTAGGGTTCAGAGAAGCATATTCTATTCTTTCGTGTCGCTATCTAAAGAGCGGAAAACTGAGCCGGACCAGTGCCTGTTTAAATTTGGAACAAAAGAAGTTTTATTTATAGTGTTTCTTGAGTTTAAAGAATGGTCCATAATGTATGGAGATTATTAAACGAGATTAAGCAGGGTTATTATTAATTTTTACCAGATTAAACCTTGAATGGGAAAGTCTGTTGTCTTACAAGGCTTAAAATTTTCAACCTTGTTGGTTAAAAAAGCGGAAATAATTCGGTGGTAAAGCAGAAATTCACAAGTAACTTTTTTCATTGATTTTAGATAAAAAATGAAAATTAATTTATGTCCTGTTTGAATTTTGGTTTGGCATGTCAAATACAATTTTAATAGATAAAATGTTGAAATAATTAATAGCAGTGATACATTCCAAAATACAAATGTATTTTTAAAAAATTAGAGTTTTTTCCGCAAAGTTTTTGAAAGAGTGAGTGTTTATAAACCCTTTAAGAGCCACAGGCATATATATCCGTCTCGCTCAACCTATGCGTTATGTGCCAAGGACGTATATATCCGTCCTTCCAAAATACGATTCTTTTTTTTTGCACGGCTATCAGTAAAACTATTCCGAAGGCTTTGGAATGTAATAAAATGACCTTGACAGTGTGTGTGTTTGCAAAGGTTTTACTTCAGAGAAAAATTTGCTTATTTGTGCATTTTCTTTGCCCCCGATACACTGGTGGCGTGGCTACAGCGGACGTGGTAAGAGCGGACATATAACATTTCGTGGTCTGAGCGGACATTTTGAAACTCATCGTGGTTAAAGCGGACGCATCCCCCCCCATCTTAAAAAAGATTCGCTTATCGAGTAACAAGGAAAAATACTACGCCTAAAATCTAATCAAAATGTCTAAAATATTTAAGTTTTGTAACTAGGTTGAACTAAATCCAATGGTAAATGGTATATATATTTATGCCTTTATAATAAAGTTTGGTTAGTATTTATTTTTCTTTTATTTACCTGTATCTCATATATTTTCCACAAAATTCCTGAAATTCGTTCATACCCTTCATTATATTGTTACTTACTATTAAATTTTAAATATTTCTTGACAGTTTTTATTTTTATTATATTTTGCTATGTTTAAAATGTATTCGCACTATAGTATCTTAACAATTTAATATAAATAATTAAATTTGATTGCAAAAATGTATTTATTCTTGCAATTCGGTAATCGAATCTGATCTAAGATGGGGGGGGGCGATGTGTCCGCTCTAACCACAATGAGTTTCAAAGTGTCCGCTCACACCACGAAATGTTATGTGTATGCTCTAACCGCGTCCGCTGTAGCCACGCAACCGATACACCACACACGCGCGCCTAAGTAAAAAACGGTGGCACTGGGGAGTGATTCGCGTAACTTTTAATCGGCAATTGAGGGGTTAGCGTCGGACTATAAAAAACACGAGGGTTATTGACGAAGACCCTCGTTATTTTGAACCTCAGTCAAATGATGAGGACGACACCTCTCTGTGTGACCTGGCTTCTTTCTCCAAACTACTACAACGGGAGGACTTAGAGTTCGGCAGATTTAATGCGCATCAATCCCTCTACATGGCGGGTCTGCAGTGGCATCAGTTCTCGAACTCATGACACGCTCGCTATGTAACACGTACTCGTAAAAAATTATGATTTATTTATCTTAAATTTCATTATAATAAAATAAGCAATAAAAGTTTTACGAAATATTAAACCTTTCCAGAGCACGTAACGTTGCCCATGCGAACCTAAAATTTATTATAATTCGCCTCGGACCCCTCAACAGTAACAAGGACACCAAGGGGTCAGTAGGAAGCATTTTGTGAAATTAAGGTCTGGTAAGTTTCTTTCAATTGAAATCTTCATTGTCTTTCTCTCGTGTTTACGTTTTTGCTTCTTATTTTATCATATCTTATGAAGAAATCCATATTTTCTTGTCAGCAGTATTGAGCAACAAACGGGAAGGTTGGCACCTTAAAATAGGCTTAACGAACTGTTCAGTCCAAAGCCCGATAATTTGCCACGGACCCCTCAACAGTAACAAGGACACCAAGGGGTCAGTAGGAAGCCTTTTGTGAAATTAAGGTCTAGTAAGTTTCTTTCAATTGAAATCTTCATTGTTTTTCTCTCGTGTTTACGTTTTTGGTTCTTATTTTTATCATATCTTATGAGGAAATCCATATTTTCTTGTCAGCAATATTGAGCAACAAACGGGAAGGTTGGCACCTTAAAACATGCTTAACGCACTATTCAGTCCAAAGCCCGATCAAGATATATACAAGTTGGGCTCCGTTTTGGATTCATATTTTCAGAATTGAAATTGTCATTTTAGATTTATTTGGAATAAAATATTTTTTTAAATTTATTTACTGCATTTTCTGAATTTTTATTAGTAATTAAGTTATTACTGTTAAAGAATTAAATTCAAAATTGTGTTAAATTTAAGCTTAACATTACAAATGATTTCTTATAAATGGTTTTTTAATTTA
>BMAO01029014.1:0-31636 GCA_019973975.1 Trichonephila clavata | reverse complement strand
CCCTCGATTTCTTGAGAGGACAGAGTGAATTAGAATTCCATTTCAATCTTTGTGGGAAAACATTTTTGACGTAAGATTAGCAAATATGATATTGTAGAACAAGCTGTACGTTGTAAATAATTGAAATGAAAAATAAAACGTTTTTTTTTTGTTTTTTTACGTTTAATTTTATAATTAAAGTTTCTTAAATATAAAACTAAAATCTAAGAGTTAGAGGATTTCTCTGTTATAAAAATGTTCTCAAGAAATAGTTCCAATATTTTGACTTATTTTTAAAAAATTTCAAATCTTGTTTGGTGTTTTTTCTGGTGAATAACACCTGAAAACATTTTTTATGCAATACAATTAAAAAGATAAACAACTTTTTAAACTACTGATATAAGTTTTCAATGAATAATATTGATCTTTCTAAAATACTAATCATAACAGATGTTTGTTCTTTTGTGTACTTGAGTTCAAGAATGTTCTTTTCAAGTCAAACCAGGTTAAATAACTTATGTCTCATTTTTGGAGGAGAAAAAAATCATTCTTCAATTGTTGTGACAACACATACTGCGTGTTCTTTTTGCTATATCATTTTTTGAGTTCTTGTTGTGTTTGCTTCCCTGAATTTGGATTTTATGGCAAAACATATTGTGTCTTTTTTGAAGTAATACATCTTTAAATTTTAAAGTCGTGTTCTAATATTAGTTTGATTTTCTTGAATAACGCTTTATGAAATAAAAATGAAGGTTTTAACGAAAATTAGAAGAAAATATTCTGTTGATTAATTATATTAACGTCGCGATACGAAGAAATACGAAGGACTTTGTAATTTTGAGTCACAGTCAAGTGATGAGGACCAGATCTGAATGGATACTCCCTTCTCCAAACTTCCTGGCCTCACTAAGTAAAGACATTGGGCATCAACATATCATTTTTTGTTGTTGTTGTTACTAATGCCTCCTGATAGGCATGTACCAGATGGAGGCCCACGAGATTCATCGTGACAAAGGGCTAGATTGTACGTGCTTATCGTTAACTGTAGCCTTGAGCACCATGCAGGTGTTAGTACGTTTTGCTCGTTACTACCCAATTTTGTTACTACCCCTTCCCCTTCCACCAACCTTATGAGAAAACTTGCGGCTCGACGACTATTTAGAGAAACCCCATGCCGCTAAAGCACTATATATTTACAAACTTCTCCTTCTCCGAGACAAGCCTTCTCCGGGATTTGAATCGAGGTCCTACGGCACAGCAGTTAGCATCGCTAACCAATATAACGAAAAAATTAATCATGTACACAAGAAGGAATCGAATTTTGAAATGTGTTTTTTTTTTTAGATTTCCGAAATCTATTGACTTGGAAAAGATGTTCTCTGGTATATAGATGAAGAGAAAAATATGAGAAAAAATTAATTTTTATATTAAGTACTGCTACAAGGGGAATAAAATTTATGTATTTGAGAGCTAATTCATATTAAAAAGTCAAAGTATTATTTTTTTGATAAAGAAAAACAGGTATTTAGTACTTTTTAACATTTATTGCAAGAAGAGGACAACTACTAAATAGTTACAAGAAAAAAAAAACCAGATACATTTGACATTTTCTTCAGTAATAAATTTTTTCGAAAAAACCTATTGTCGAAATGACAATGTACTACAATAAAGCGAAAGGCGGAAAAAAGCTTGAATCGGACGTACGTGGAAAGCAAGCTACGGTTTACGAAATGTGTTGCAATGTACATGGTACATTATACAATGTAATACACATGTAATGTTCAAGGTACAATGCAATGTACGTGATACAATGTAATGTAAATGGTACAATGCAGTATATGTGGTACAATGTATATGGTACAATGTAATGTACGTGTACAATGTAATGTACATGTACAATGTAATGTACATGTACAATGTAATGTACATGGAATGTGCATTATACAATGTAATGTACATTGTATTGTGCATGAAATGTACATTGTACATTGTAATGTACATGGAATGTACATTGTACAATGTAATGTACATTGTACAATGTAATGTACATGTACAATGTACATGGTACAATGTAATGTACGTGGTACAATGTAATGTACATGTACAATGTACGTGGTACAATGTAATGTGCAATGCACGTTGTAAAATGTAATGCACATGGTACAATGTACATGGTACACAATGTACATTCATTATTCAGTGCTCACTAATCAATAATCATCATTTTTGGTACTTTATATTGAAGATAAGTAATTACATTTTGAGTCTAAAATCGTCTAACCATAATTAAGTCTTTTTCTATTTTTTCCGATTATTTAACCTCTCTAGGGCAGTATTTAGTACTCAAAATTATTATTTTTAACTATTTTCTTCTAATCCTCCTACGATATTACATCTTTTTTGCGTAGGCAGGTTCCGATTAATATATATATGTATAATTTTTTTTCTACATAAAAACTACGATCTCCTGTAATGAAAGAAACTAAATTGATTGGCATGTTAATATTAACACACAGGTTTAAAAATATTTTATCCTCATTAACCGTAGCTCTAAGGTAAGGATATAAATTCATGAGTTCTCTAAACATATGCATAAAATGTATAAAAGTATAATTATTCTGATCAACAGATATCGGTTTTCTTTGTAGTCTTCAAAATGCTAAATAAGCTTTTATGGCTGTAATTAAATGCACTTATTTATTAAGTATTACTTTCACTTGTGATAAAAACTAATTTATTTATTTAATTTAGAGTGATTTTTTTTCACTGTCTAAAACAAATTGTGTGTGTGTGTGTGTGTTTTTTTTTTTGTGTGTGTTGTGTGTGTGTGATAGAAAAAATATGTAATTTTGCTAAATTTTATTTTTTTTCTTTTAATGTTGTTTCATCCTTGACTAGTTATATCGCATTTTTGACTTTATTTACACAAGATATTTTTCGTATTAAAATATGGAAATTTATTCACAATTATATCACACGCGATATCAATAATGTTTTTTCAAAAAACAAAATCTTCCCCTTTTTTTTTAAATCAAAATAACTAATTTGTTCATGTGTGTGAGATCTGATAATACGTATTTATAATTCTTGGTTTTTTCAGTGCTTCAGTTAAAATAAAAATTTATCAAGAAAGATAAAAAAAACTAATTCACGCGATTTCCTGTCATGTAGATTTCTTAGGCCTTTTATATTTTATGAAAGTTATAAAATCCCTCTTTAGAAGAGAGCAAATGTTTAGTCTGGTATTGAGTTCAAATGAACAAGGAACGATAAATTAATGATACGAGAATAAGCCATTCAATCAGGTGTAATATTAATAGGAATGTCAATATTTTAAATGTGTATTTTTGGGAAATATCGGAATTTAACACAATACTTTATTCCGATTTAAAAATCGTCCATGAATTCCTGTTTTAGTTTATGGATTTCAAATCATGGATCATAATGAATTCATTTGAATCAATTTCCTGCACACTATTGAATCAAGTTAAATTCAGCGTTCAGTAATACTTGTTATTAATCACCAGTCATTCATAGAAGTTTTGTAAAGAACCTTTTCATTTTTTCTTTGATGTTGTTGTCATGTAAAAAATATTCGATTAATAAAATAGATATAATGCAAAATTTAGCTATCCATCAACTTGCTGTTTCTAATTTTGCTTGATGAAACTAGTAACCCAAGGTAGATAGCATGTAAGAGATTATGAGCTTAAGAAATACGCGTGTTAAAAAGATTGAAACCATGTTAATGAATTTATCGAACCAAAGCGATAGTAGTACAAGGACTGAGGACTGAGTGAATGTTTATTGGCGTAACACTATAAGGTAACGCGAGGACAGCTGACATCAGACCTCCGAGTTCTGAGCCGCAGTCAAAAGATGAGAACAGTACCTGAACAAGCAACCCAATCTCTTAACTTTCACACCACATCAATGGGAGTACTTTGAGATACAACAGATTTAAGATATCCGACTACTTGCGAAATTTTTTTTTTAAAAAATGGAGGTATGGGATTGTTTATGGTTTTTAGATTTGTTTAGTACATTTTAAGAAAATATGCTAAAATTGAGAAAGTAAAAAGAACTTATTATTAATAAAAGAGGACAAATGGTACAAATTCACAAAAATAAATGAACACGGCCCATCAAAAGTTTATGAATAAATTTTCAATTCTACTAATGTGCTGCTATGTTTTTCATTTTTAAAATGACCTTTAGGTTAACAGATATTTGAATTTTTATAAAAACTAGAGCACTTAATTTTAGTTATTATATGAAATGGCTCAAAATAACAGTGATTAAATTAACGTAAGGGACTGTAAATTTTGCAATAAAACAGTGGTTGACAAATCTGTAGGTTAAAACACTTCTACTAGTATACAGAACATGCACAAAAAATTTCAGTTATTATTATCGAAACTTTTTTAGCATTCGCTGTCCCCGTTCGAGCATTTTCAAAAAAACAAAAACAAAAAAAAAAGATATTAATCATTGGCATGGCCAAGTAATTTTAGCGCGTTTTTCACATGTTGTATTTTACAATAATGCAACTAATGAACTTTTTACTAACAGAAAGTAGTGTACTGTACCACTCTTCTAAATGTACTACTATTGAGCTGAAAAGAATGACACAAATCTGTATCAGCACTATAAAAAAGCAAAAACTTTTCTCACTTTCAGTTTTCAAAAAAATTTTCACACTTTTAGTTTAAAAAAAACTATTTTCACTTTACACTATATATCTTATCACTTTATCACTTTTAGTTTTTAAAAAACCTATTTTCGCTTCACACTTAACTGTTTAAAAAAGAATTAAATTAAAAAAGTAAAATCAGAGCCTTTTATACTTGTTTTCTGAACCTTTTTTGGTGGTCGCGGTAGCCGAGTGGTCTAGGCATCGGATCGTGGCGAGTATGTCATGAGTTCAATCCCAGTACTACTGAAGACCCGCCGTGTAGGGGCGCGATGCACGTAAAATCTGTCGAGAGCTCAAACGTCCTCCCGTTGGTGTGGTAGTTAGGAGAGGATGGTGCCAGCTCAGGTGTCGTCCGCGTCACTTGACCATGGTTCAAAATTACGCGGAGCGTCCCCAAAAGCCCTCGTGTAGCTAAACATTGGGACGTTAATATTCACTCACTGAACCTCTTTTGTAAAGATTTCCTCATTTTTATGAAGATTTCCTCCAAAAGATGCAGGTAGATTTTTTTAAAAAACACTTTTTATAAACAATAAATTTACTAGGTAAAATTTGAGAAAATGTTGTTATAACTAGCGAAATTCAGGAAAATTTGTAGGAAAATTCGAGAAAACTATGGCAAAATTTAAATAGGATTCGGCTCATCTAGGGTACAAATGCGACCAAATGCCGAAACCCCGAGGTGAATTGGCTGCTTATTGGCTGAGAAAAAGGTGCGACAAAATATAGAACGAAGACGAAGACGAAATTTGCATCCTAATAGCGCTTTTGTTCCACTACGTGAAAAACGCGCTAAAAACACAATTCGAGTAAAACGCGTTTTAATGTATGACATATCTTGCCTAAAGTAATGGCCTCTGCTTTTGCAAAAACACTTGTAGTTTTTGTTCTAGTGAACGGAAAATAATATACTTGGTATTTTTACAAACCTAATAAGATGGTCTATAAAATAAAATCATAAAGGGAATTGGTCAATATTTGGAAAAATTCACATTTTTAGGTAGTCGAATACCTTCATGTGCATCAGTTCTTCTACACAGTGGATTTTTAGTGGCACTAGAACCGAAATTCATGATACACCGGTCACGGGTTCGTGACCATGACCATTACGTCACCGTAACCACCGGAAAAAGTCTAAAACGGTCGGTAAAGTTTAATATCGCAGTCCTGTTTACGTATAAATAACAATCGAGAAATTATGAAATCATTTATTTCTCCGAATGAGTGAGTGAGTGACTGCTTGTTAACATCGCACTCCTAAGCAACACCAAGGCAATTGATGACGAATCTCGTAACTTTGAGTGAGTACGTGAAAATTAAGTTCGCCCTGTTCAGTTTTGGCGACCTACCTTCTAATTTTTAACCATGGTCAATTGACGAAGACCACACTTGAGCTGGCACTCCGCTCTCCTAACTACCACACCACACCAACGGGAGGACATTTGAGCTCTCGAAAGATTTAACGTGCATCGCTCCCCTACACGGCGGGTCTTCAGCGGCACCGAGATCAAACTCATTACACGCCGGCCACGAGTCCATTACCATGGTCACTAGAGTACCGCGTCCACCTTGTAACTCTGAATCGCGGTCAAGTGATAAGGATGATATCTGAGCTATTTCTATCCCCTCTCAGAATTTACACACTACACCAACGGGAGATCTTTGATCTCTGATAGATTTAAAGTGCATCAATTCCTCTACACGATGGGTTTCCAGGGACACTAGGTTCGAGATTATGACACTCCGGCTTCGAGTCCGTGACCATGGCCAACAGACTACCGTAGTCAGTCATTTCTATCCAGATAAACTTGAATATTTGCCGAAATAATGAGAATTATATTCAGTATTAACACAAAAGAAATTGTTTTGACATGCAAAGATTTATTATGCGTAGATTCTTAAATATTACTGTACTATAAAAAATATAATGGAAAAAATAAAGCCTTCAATGCATCATATAATTCACCAAAAGTTTTAACCCCTTAACTGCCAATTAAAAGTTACGCGATTCACTCCCCAATGCCATCATTTCTCACATAGGCGCACGTTTGCTGTGTACTGAAAAGGAAAGGAAAGTTATAAATTAGTAAATTTTTCTCTGAAATAAGTAAATCCTTCGTAAACACTGTCAAAGATATTTTATGGCATTCCAAAGCCTTCGTAATAGCTTTACTGTTAGCAACGCAAAGAAAATGATTGCATTTTGGAAAGACGTGTATATACGTCCAGAGCATTTGACGCACTGGTTGAGTGAGACGCATATATACGCCGGTGGCAGTTAAGGATTTAATTGTGTCTAACCCGATGTTTTACGGAAGAATCACGTTTAGGATGTATTTCTATACCTTTTATAAATACAGCCAATCCAATTACTACCATTTCGAAAATATTCCCAAAATTCTATTTTATGCAAATAATTTCTTAAACTGCAATTAAAAAGGAAAGAAATTTCTTAAAAGAAATTAACAAATTACTGACGTTAAACCCTGTTATTTTAAAGTATCCATTTGTATTAATGACATAATCCAAAATTAATTAATATTAATATTTTTATTCCTTTTAATAACAAATAATATATAGGATCTAATAATAAAATTCATTTGAAAAAATAGGATTTCCAGAACTAAAATTTTATCAGCACTCACAGTAATGAATTTACTATTTTGTTTTAACGTATTAAGCCTAAGAGGGGTGACGAAAATTATAAAGGCTTTTAATAAAAATTCGATGTATATTTTAATCGCATTATTCTATAAAATAAAGAACATTTTATCGCACTTATTTAGCTTTTAAGTCTACACCTCGCATGTTCTTTAAAATAGAATTTCCTCTTCAAAATACATTTTAAGGCTGAAAGTGTCAATTAAAAAATACATTATTTTAAGGCCTATTTCGCTCGTCTCTCTTTATATTAGATTCATCGTTTTAAGTTTAAAACTAAATTCCAAAAGGGTTCCAAAAAAATTTGATCTTTTTTTAGAAGTAAAGTAACTATGCTTCTTTGAAAAGAACTCAGAATAAAATTTAATCTTTTTTCACTCATGGTGATTTACTGTTACTTAAGTTAAAACATTAAGTAAAATATGTATATGTAAGGGAAAATTAAAATTGGTATTATATTTTATTTGTTTATAAAAAGAGCCGATTTTTATATTCTCTTTAAGCTTAAAGATGTATGTTAATTTTTTACAGTGAAAATCGCTTAACACGAAACTGAAAGGATTGAAATATTTTTTCAGTGTTAGAATATTGCAAAAAAAAAAAAAAAAAAAAATACATGTGTGGAACAAAACTAAATTTTTTAGAATTTACTTAGTTTATATAGATATATGTATAAATGTATATATTTAATAAAAATCAATGAAAGAAAAATATTTAGAAGAACTTGAAAAAATTTTCAATAATACAAAATTTTCAAATATTTTGAGGAAAACAAAACATTTATTGAGTTTTTCGAAAATAATCTAATATTTTTGTTTGCATTATTTTTTAGAATAAATTGCCAATAAATTTTTAGACATAGTCCAATTTATTATTCATTTTCCCATTGGAATGTGCGTCTAAATAACTGTGTATACTTTTCATGACGTTCCTCATTTTGCATAATGTGGAAACAGGAGATTTTTTATTTTATTTTATTCGCCCGAATCTGTATCAATGATATTTTTTTGAACTTCGAACAAACCCCAAAGTGTCTTTGTCCTAAAACCGGTACTGTACACACATTATCATCTAATACAAGGAATTTTTCAGAAAATAATATGGGACAGTCTAATCCGGCCGGTGAGTTCCTTACTTTGTTCATCCCCCCCCCAATCTTTTCGTGTTAAGAGAAAAAACGCATAGTAGTTTTGTCGAGACCATTGTATTATTTAAGATATTTCGTTTAAAGCGTTTTTGCGTTAAACGTATTTCACCGTATTAATATTCCATTATAATTTAGTTTTAATAATAAATTATTTTAAACTTTTCCTTCAATTCCCGTTTCATGGCTACCGAAGCCTGGTTGTCATGGTTATGGACTTGTGGCCGACGTTGTCGAGTCGAAAGTTCAAGGCCTGGTGTCACTGAAGATCCGCCGTGTAGAGAAACTCACTCAGCAATTGTACATTTTAACAATTATTTCTGCTAAGTATTTTCTCATTCATTTTCTACTATATTACTAGAAAAGACAGCCGTCAAGTAAAATTCTTAAAAATGTCCGCAATTCTTAAACTAGGAGAATTAGATGCAGAATGGGTGTAGTGTAGTAACTTCATTCCAAAATTTTATTCGAATCCTGTTATTAATTCCTAATCTATTCGGGAAAGGCTTTCAAGAAATGTACTCGATTACACAATGAAAAACGATTCATAATGTTTACACTGTTTGTCATTCATGTGATAAATGGATCAATATATAAATAAGGTTTTTTATTTAGTGTATGGTCATTTTTAAAACTCAATGATTTCCGATCGTAATTTGAAAATTGAATATTTTCTGATTAGAAGGAGACATAAATGACGCATCGAAATTTAATCTAAATACACTTAATTAAATAATAGAAAACTATGATATAAACAATACTCTCCTTCATTGTTGTGTGAGAAGGTTTTCCGTAGGAAGTGCATTCGTGAGATTCTGAAATTTGAGGAAGTGTGTTTTAAAGTATCTGGAAGAAAACAATGAACTGCCTAGAGAATGTTTGCTTCTCAAGAATGAAAATAAACTTTGAGATTTAGATTTTCTTACCGATACTGCGACACATTTAAATAATTTAAATTTAAGTTTACAAGAAGGAAAAAAAGATTGTTCTTTTTCAATCCTGATTGATCTTATATCTACTTTTTTGAACACACTTTGGCCCTTTTTTTTCTCTATTTCAGAGAAAAAATAAAAGAAAAACTGATGCACAAACCTAGAACAATACGATTCTGTTAGCATCTTCGAGAACTGATTCTAATGTAGATAACTCAGTAAAAAATTTACGAAATAAAAAAGGCACACTAAGAAAGTACTGACTGTTTAATAATTATTTAGAATTAAATTTTTCTGGTTACTCGTTTTTTATTTTATCCGTAACCTAATTGATTGAAAGTGAAAAGAAAATTTGAACAATAAAACTTAAGTTCATATATACTTTTGTCTTATTTATTATATTATTTTTAAATTTCCACTACTTAGGCTTGCATAAAATGTGTGCTATTTGCGTAAAAAATTCGTAATAAACCTATAAGTAACATTTTTTTTCACCTTTTTATATTCTTCTGTTTGTTGGAAATGTTTTAAAGTGACACTCATAAACTTTTTTTTATCAGTTAGTGGCAATCTTCCCCAAAAGGTTGGCCACTCCTGCACTAGACGGTCCAGTTCGTATCATGTAAAAAACTTCCATTCCATCATGGAGCCATCCTCTATGTGAAGCACATTGCCATGTTGATAGCTTGAATCCTTGGTCTCTTGAAGCCTGCGTTACAGTACCATCCACCAACTGGAATTGTAATTCATCTGACCAAGCATTTTTTTCCACTTATCCAAAGTCTAACAAACATGCTCCAGCGCACAGTAAAAAAGGTACAGTCGATGGCGTGTTATTGGTGAAGGAAATTGAGTTGATCTTTTGCTGTACCACAACTGATCAATACCAAATTACTCTCCTCAAGAAAGCGTTAGCGGTAAGTCCCACATTGATTGTTGCTGTTATTTGACATTGTATTTCTGGTAAAATTCTGAAGCTGTGGGGGTTCAAGTAATGTTGAATTCTCTATAAATTTCCGAAAGGAAATGTCCCGTGCTTTTAGTACGAGGGTGGGTCGGAAAATAAGTTTTCTCTATCTACTGTTGTCAGAGTTGTGCATAAAAATCAAAGCATAGAATGAGACATTAAAGATAAGACGTAACTTTATTTTTCCACATAAGTACCAAGTACATTGAGTTATTTGACATGCCGCTTGAATGGGGCTTCAAAAATCCCTGCAGGAAAACTCAGGGCTATGCACACGGAAGAAGCGTTTACTTTTGAGTTGACTTTTTTGGAGGTTGGAACCATCAATGCCCTGCGGTACTGTGACACCCTGTGGAAATTGAAAGAAGCGATTCGGATAAAGCTGCCTGGGCTTCTTAAATCAGGAGTTCTGTTGTTGGATGATAATGCGAGACCACACAACCATATTGCAACTCTTAGCTGGGAGCCCGTACACCATCCGCCAAACAAACCGCACCAAGTGATATTCATCTGTTTCCGGCTTTGAAGAAGATTCTCACCTGAAGGTGTTTTGGAAGTAACGCTGAAGTCGAACAAGCCATTAAACGCTTGTTCCGTATGTAAAGTCCTGAGTTGTTCGTGGTGGGCTTTTTGAAGCATATCACCAAACGATATGACAAATGTCTCAATGTAGGTACTTGTTGCTATGTAGAAAAAAATGTCATGCCTTAGCTTTAATGTCTCATTCTGTTTTGACTTTCATACTCTGACCACAGTCGACAGGGGAAACTTATTTTCCGACTCACCAATGTATCAAATAGCATTCTGCGTTCAAAGTTTATCCCGTCGTGCGGCCATAATTTCGTCAAAAAATTTTCACGTGAATTACACTTGAATCCAGTAGAGCATGTGTGGGACATGCTTGGCCGACGAGTTGCAGCCCGTCAACTTCCTCCTATATCTGTTCCGGAACATTGCTTGATGAGTGGTTTAATATTCCCCAAGATCGAATCGATAATTTGATACTTAGTCTACCTAGACGTTGTACGGACTATATTGCACTATCTGGGAGACATACTATGCATTAACCATCATACAAAACATGTAAATATTTGCTTTGTAAATAGATAATTCTGTAAATTTCTCCTGGAAGCAAAAATCGCAATTTTTATGAATGATATTAAACATATAGAATCTTTCTTGCTCTTTACCTTTTTTAAATAAGAAGGCTTTACAATAAGTCACATTTGTTTTGCTTCCGATTCTTTCTTTGTCTGAACTTACAATACCCTTAATTTGCGGGTATGAATGTAGTTCAAAAAACGATATTTTTATTATCCATAACTCTATTGCAACCCCTTATAAGAGAAGATTATCCTTAGATCCATTATTAGTGGATGTCTACTCGACAGAAGGAACATGTTTGTGTGCCAGATTACTAATTTGCAAGTCTAACAGTTCAAATCTAGTTTTTGTCTATAATACCTCGCAATTCTCTTTGGGAGTAAATTTCCGTAAAACTCGTTCTCACAGTAAATCTCTACTAAAAAAATGCTTTTTAAATTTTTATGTTTGTAGGTTTAATTGTTTAAAAACGAGAGTCTTTGTATATAATTCCCCCGTAACCACCTTTGCGAGTCGATATTAAGGAGAAAACCGTTGTTAACGGATCTCTACTCAGCAAAAGGAATATGTCTGTCAAATTTCAAGTCTGCAGTTCTAATACTTCGGGAGATGTCAGGATGAATGAGAGGGTGTTTTTCATTTATGTTATGAGAAGAGAATATGTGAAACTCTGAAAATAGAATGGATTAATTATATTATTATTTTCAATTCTAAGAAATTTATCAGTGTTATTATTTTACTTTTAATATTTTTCCTGTCATCTGTTGTGGAAAATGTAACCCCCTCTCACAACTTCTTTTAACATGTTATTTTGTCTTTATGATTCCTTTGGTACGAATATTTCGAATTGGTTACTTTTATAAGCTTTCAAATTTAGTATTCTGCACAAATATTGAGTTAATATTTGTTAACTTTTTATAAGGCAGTGGTAAGAAAACTTCCCACCAACGTCTTTAATTTCTAAATGTGAATGTGGGAAGCTATTTTCCCACTATGATATGTGCTGTTAGCACTTCGGCTAGCATAATTAATTTCTGAATTTCCAAGACGTAAACATAAAGGACAACCAGTGTCCTTTATGTCCTTTTAAAAAGGAAGAAAAAAACTGCTCAAAATGACTTGTGATTGCCAAATTTTGATTCCATATGCCGACTTTACAAAAGACATGTAGATCTTGCCGTTATCTTCTACAAAAGCATATGGGAAGAGAACGAGATACGTTTGAACATGTGAAAATGTCTGATTATGTGTTGAGTCCTGCTTTTGGAAATTTTGTAGAAAGTAATATGTTTTAAATTTTAAAAGCATTCGAATACAAAACATATACGAAGTAGATTCAAAATTTCTCGGTCTGAGTCTGTAACTTAACATATATTACCAATTACGGTATCCCACTACTTGCGACAACTTTTTCTTTAAATAATCGAGATATAGGGATTTTTTTTGTCTTTTTTAGATTTGTTTTGAACATTTTAATAAAAATATGCTAAAGTTAAGAAGTGAAAAACAATTATTATTACTAAAATGTAAAATGGGTAAAACTTTGCAAAAAATAACAAAAACGCGGCCCATTCTGTACCAAACATTTAAGTACAAATTTTCAATTTTTCAATTCTGATATGCTGCTATGTTATTCATTTTTCAAAGGACATTTATGATAAGAGATATTTTAATTTTTCAGAAACTAGAGCACTTTATCTTAGTTATTATATGAAAATGCTTAAAATATATAACAGTGATTATATTAACATAAGGGACTCTAAATTTTGTAATAAAATAATGATTGTTAAATATGAAGGTTAAAACACTTCTACTAGTATACAGAACATACCCAAAAAGTTTCAGTTAATTATTTTCAAAACTTTTTGAGCAATCGCTGGTCCTGTTTGAGCGTTTAAAAAAGATACATTTCAAGTAAGACGCATTTCAAGGTATGGCTCCTTGCTTAAAGTAATGACTTCTGCTTTTACTACAACACTTGTGGTTTTTGTTCTAGTCAGGAGAAAATTATAAATCTGGTGTTTTTATAAAGCTAATAAGATAGCCTATAAAATAAAATCATCAAAAAAATTGTCAATTTTAGGCAGAACTCACAATTTTATGGTAGTCGGATACCTTAAACTGATAAAACACATCCTCCATCTAAATAAGAACCTTGAGCAACAATACGCTTTTTCCATCGCTTGTAAAGGCCATAGAAACATTTCTTGATTCCATTTTTACCCATGTCTAATTCAGCCTGAGATGCACTCTTAACTTCATCTGCAGATAAGTTTTTGCTTAACATGCTTTGAATGATGTGTTGACACACTCTATGCATGTTAAGATACTTTGTCAATATCTAACGACATGTGGCCGAGGATATCCCAACTGATTCTGCTATTGTTTGAAGCCTCTTCGAACACAGAAACCTTTTTGATGTTTTCAGCGGTGTGGGAAGTCTGAAGACGCCCAGACCGTTGTCTTCCACATTTACCCTGCCCTCTCTGAAACGTCGATGCCACTCAAAAGTTTGTGCTCGCGATAATGTATCACAACCTTTCACCTGCTTCAAAATTTCGAAACACTCCTTGCCCTTTTCCCCAAACAAACACAAAAACTAATATCCATTATCCGTTCAACAAACGTAATTTTTTTTTCAATCGCCGAAGACTTAATACATCCACCTACGAAATACGACACCGTAGCGAGCCATCGACCACGTGATTTGGGACAAACTTTTTTAGAAAAGGGGAATGATGCAGTAACACAGAAATGTTATCGAAGCAGCTCTACTGCAAAATTTTTCCAAGTTATAGGCTCAGTCAGGGAACTTTTAGATCTTACCTCGTATAACTTATAGTTCCATTTGTAGATTTTAATATTGGCAAATTTTTTATAACTCTCATATAATGGGATATAAAAAGAAATGAAAAACATAAGACCGCTACCTTTAAATAGCTCTCAGAAGTCGGTGGAAAACATAGGTTTTCCACTAAAAAAATTATCCTGAAAATGAAATTAATTTTAGGTAATAATCTAAAGCAGCGTTTCTCTAACTGTGGGGCTCGCCCCCCTAGGGGGGCGTGAGCATATGAAAATCAAAAACAAATATATTAGTTTTTTAAAGAAATTATTAATTTACGGAAAGGAAGTAAAACAAAATATATTCTGACATAATAAAAAATAAAATACACATTTACACTGACAGAATACACTTCTAAACGTATCAATACTGCACAAAGGTATTTGCTAATTTATCCATCAATGCTAAATTAAGAACAAGTTTAATAATTAACAGTGAAGCCATGGGCTTGTCAGAAATAAAAGTCTCTTTATTGAGTAAGCAGGGATGTCTTAAGACTCTTTAAGGCCATGAACCCCTATGAAAAAGTAGACCTTAAGCCCCTATGAAAAAGTAGACCATACCTGAGATTTTTAAAAGTAGACCGTATATAGCATGTATTGTCAAGAACTCTTTCAAATGGTAATTTGAAACAAATAAACATGCAAGACTCACAACCTTAAAAAACTACGCAACAAACCAGCTCGACCGAAAACCGCATTTCAACTCAATGAGTTGAATGATTGTTTATGGTATTAACCTTATAGGCCTAGTCATGGACAACGGTCATCACATAATAATACAGTATTACCGCTTTTGCCAGTTGATATGCAGTTCGAATTTCTTTTTTTTTTTTTTTTTGGAGAATATGTGCCGGAATAATATTTGACCATTAAAATTATCTGAAAAGACAGAATCAAAAACGAAACGAGACCCCTACCTTGGGCAAGGCCCTGGGCCCAGTCCCAGTTGGCCCGTGTCTTAAAATGTCCCTTTGTGTAAGCATATTATTATAGATCTCAATACATTGTTATTGTATGCGGTATGCGATGAAAATTAGGATTGAAAATTGGGTCGTAGTATTGAAAGTTTGAGAAGCACTGAGTTAAAGGAATTAGCATATTACTAGAAAAAAATGGCCCCAATTACGGTTTTTCTTTTACATCCGTTGAAGTGTAAGTTACAAAGAAATTCCAAACAATGTCTGAAGATGAAGAAAGTTATATCTTTTTTCTTCAATAATATTTGACACATTCCCCTTTATGAATTGAACTTTAAATATTAAAATATAATCTAAATCATTTTGCTTTACCAATGGTTGTAGAAATAAACACGCCTTAGGCATTTATCCTAACACGCTGAAGATATAAGAAAGAAAAGAAGCAAGGCTTTACAAGAAGTAAACTTTAAAGTACTTATAGCTGCATAGATTACACAAAATGTTTCGATATATTGCAAACTATAGCAGGCTTTCTTGGAAATATTTTTCGACTTAAGATGGGACGTGAAGAGATTTTCGAATGATTGATGACTTGATTTTAGGAAAAAAGTTTTATTCTTTCTAGTTAGTGTTTGACATTTAACAAGCACCGGATATATCTTTTAAATTCTGTGGCATTAATCTTTTTTTTTCTATGAAAAAATTTTCTTCATACTTCTGAGAAAAATAAATATTGTAGATAAAAGAGAGTGTTTGATATTTCTTTTATATTAATTTAATTGTTCTACATTAATGAATTAAAATTGACTTTTGCTAATACGGTGAATAGTTTGACTCTCAAAATACAAATTATGATTTTAATAAGTATTTATGTAGTAATGTATAGAGCTTTAATATTGGGGTATATTTGTTGGATAGTTTTTGGTATGAAATTCATTTGTGCAAAAGGCATTGATTAATGTAGAAAAGTATCATTTTGTAGTATCAGCAATGTGGAAAAGATTTTTTTTTTTTTTTGCTAAATGTAACCATAGATCACTAACTAAAATGTTATGTATCGATCAGCTGACATGTATTATTAAAAATGAAATTAAATTATTAAAAGAAGACACATAATAACTAAATACAACCCCTGATAATAAAAATCGGTGAATAGTCCTATAACATTAATGCAGATGAAATATTAACGAAAGAGTTACCTTACTGCCCTTCAAAATAGTTGATTTCCATAACTATGCACCGCTGAGATTTGCTACACATGTCCTGGAAACTTTGCAAGAAGTCTTTTTTTGAGATGGAGTTCAAAAGCCTCATCCGTTGGATGTCAAGAATATCGTTAAATATCTTTCTTTTAAAAGCGAGTTTGAGTTGTGAGAATAAGAAGTCTGGAAGACTGAGATCTGGTGAATATGTTGGGTGTTCAATTTGCACTACCCCCTTTTTCGAAAGAAACTGTTTGATGATATTGGCTGTGTGAGGGTGAACATTGTCGTGAATCAAAAATCATGAGCCTTGTTGTGCGTACTGGGAAACGATTTGTCGCACGGATTCGCGGTTAATCTGCAGTTCATCAGCTATCATACGCACAGTTATTCGACGATCTTTCATGGTTAATTTTCTCACTTTCCCAATGTTTTCGTCTCTGACGGAGATCACCGTACTTCCGTTACGGGTTTTGTCAGAAACACTTTCCAGGCCTTCATGAAAACGGGCGAACCGCTCGTATACACACTTCAAGAAAAGTGCTTGATTTCATCAACACGTAACAACATCGCATAAGTTTCTTTCGGTGTCTAGCCAAGCTTAAAACAAATTTTTAAATTGATCTTTTGTTGCTTCATTTTCCTGTTAACGATTAAGAATCAACACACTGAACAAGCACTTCGTAAAACAAATCTTACACGGAACAGAAACGACGCTCAACTGGTCAAATGGTGGGGTCAGAAAGTTAACACCTGCCGCTACTCATGTGCAGCGTTTTGTTTCGCCAGTATTGCCAGTTCAACCGTTCTGATTTCATTGACCTAATTTTATTCTCAGAGGTTGTTTTTTTTCCGCCTATATCTGCACAAAAACTTGGATCACAGAAATTGATATCTGCTTTACAATAAATTATTTACTATTTTAATTCTTTTTGGAATAGAAATAGATACCGTATATTTTGGTGTATTGCCCACCCCTGCGTATAACATGCACCAATACTTTCTAAATGCATTTTTTAAATAAAATTTAGGTATATTTGCCGTATAACATGCACGGGCAGAAGAAACCCAAAATGTACATGGAAATACTCTTATCTTTTAAAATCATTTATTCAAAGAATAATACCAGGCTTTTGAATACTTCTAGAACTAAAATCCTGGAAAACAAGAATAGAGATATCAGAAATCAGGATGTTTGGGAAAAATTTACAAAAGAATCCTGAATGCTAGAAATAGTGTGATGTGAATAATAAATGCCTGGAATGAAATTAATTTTGATATAATCAAAAAGCAACTAAAAGTTCATAATAAATAGTAATAAATAAATCAATAACAAAGCTCATAAAATATGTCTTGCCTTTAAATAAGCAGTATTTTGATAAAGTATGTCAGTGCTTTTCAAACTTTCAATATTTGCGACCCAATATTCAATCATAATTTTCATCGCGCCCCCACCATATACAATAACAATGTATTGAATTCAATAATACTATACTTTGATGCTAAAGCTACAATACGACTTAAACTCTTAAATTCCACCGGAGTATAAAAATGCCTCCCTCAGTCAAAGCGTTATTTTCCTCTGACGTATATATACGTCTTTCCGAAGTACGATCTTTTCTGTGCACAGCTATCTATAAAATTATTCTGAAGACTTAGGAATGAAACAAAAGGACCTTGACAGTGTATGTGTGTGTGTTTGCGAAGGATTTAATTATTTCAGAGGATTTGTTTATTTATTCCATCCCCCCCCCTCCAATACGTACATACGTACGCCTTTGTAGAAAACGGTGGCATTGGAGAACGAATCGCATAACTTTTAATCGGAAGTAAAGGGATTAATTATAATCCATACAAATTATCAAGATAAGTGTTAATTTTTGTATGTAATGTTATATATGACAAGACCAGTGGGCCACTGATAATTATTAAACTTGTTCCTAACTTAATTTTATTAAATTAAATATAAAATACACACTGAGCAGTACTATTACATTTATAAGTGTATTATATCAGTACAAATGTGAATTTATTTTTCATTATGTCAGGATGTATTTTGTTTGTTTTCCTTCAGTAAATTAGTAATTTTTAAAATAATCTTTTGTTTTCGACCTTTTAATATGCTCGTGCCCCCTCGTGGAGTTATCATGCCCCCCAAGGAGGGCAAGCCCCACAGTTTGAGAAACGATGCAGTGTGTAGAAGTCTATCTTTTTAATGCTTAATCTCCTTATTATTTAAGCTATCATTTTTAATATCTAAGTATATCACATAACCGAAAATTTCGTTAATAATCCGCGTTACACTCCGGTTATACATCAGTTTAAAAAAATATTGTTTAAATTTCCTGAAAAAAATTTGTCAAACAGTTCTTTTCAAAAACTCTTTCAATGAGAAATCTTTTTAATCAATTTACGTATTAAAACCTTTGTATGTCTAAAAAATATTTTGCCATGAATCATGTATAAAGTTGAAAAAATGATTTGTTGCGCTTAAGAAAGATATGTGATGTAGTTTCTCAATTTATGTATGTGGGGCTTACATGCGTGCATGCTGAGTCACATATATTCTAAAACTAATGCAAATTAATTTATCAGTGTATTGATGCAACTAAAAGAAAAACGTGTTCTTATAAGTATCTTGAAACTTCAGTGTCATCCAATTTTACTCGACTCTCATCCGTTCCATAATTAAATTTCTTCCGATGTTTATGATCTGAATGATAATTAAGTTATTCCCTTATTTAAGTCTTGGTGTTCTTCGGGAAACGCTTAAATGATGTTCCTATATCGTTAGTTGCTCAAGTACCAAGATTAGAGCAGTTGTAAAAATTAAAATCACTTGCTTTTGGCGAGACTTTACCTATTACGTTATTTTTATGGAACTAGTTCCTCACAAATATTTCTTTATTCTTTCTAGAAATGAAAATAGAAAAATGACTTAGATGCTTCCAATAATGCTCTGAAGATAATTACAAAGGAGTGATATTTTGAATAAAAAAGAGATCCAATTATGACTGCAAACTTTTAGATCTTGGTAAGCCTCTCGAGAGGTTCTTAAATCTTGATTGAAGCATGAAAATAAGTATGAAAAAACATTAATATATTGAAAATTATTATTAAAATATCTTGAACGTATGAAGATTTTACTATAAAAATACTGCTGCTCAAAACAATTTACTATATAGTTTAGTTATAATAACATTTTTATATTAAAAAAACTCTTTGCCCAACTGCTCTTCATGCATCGCTTTGGCAACCATTAATACCCGTTATCCCCCTGATGAGTGACTTCATATCTACACAGATGGTCCCGTTTTGGATTATTTTTTCCTTTTTGAGGGCGTTGGAATGGAGTTTTCTGTGATCTTTTTCTCCCTTTTACTTGCATGTCGGCTTTCATACGACTCATTATGACTGTAAAATCGAGTCCATTCATTTGGCCTTCATCAGCTTTCTGCCATCTCTCCACTCCTGATAAGGTTGTAAGTTTATCGGATTCAAGTTCTGCCCTTCAGGCCTTGAAAAGTAACCAAGACAAAGTTCCCGAGTCCAGAGTTGCAGAGAGCTGCTGAGCATAATTCAGACAAAAGTTGTCTTCCAGTGGGTGCCTTCCCGTTCTGATCTTTGGGGAAATGAAATGGCGAACATTTCAACAAAAAGAGGAACGAATATTCTCCAAAGATCTACCAGAGACCTGCCTCTTCACTCAGCAAAACTTAAAACTGATAGGATTTATAAAAAATGCTTTCGAGATGCTGTCGCCAGTACTGCCAAAATAAATCCATGGAGGGGGCTATTAAAACCTAACTGTGTCTCGGACTCTCCTCGTGCTGCTGCTGTGGCTCAGTTTAAATTATTGACTGGGCATGACTGCCTTTTTGCGCTCATTTGTTTCGTTTTAACCTGACTGATTCTCCGTTTTGTGTTTTTCGTGTGCTTCTGAAAAAGTCAGGGACGCTGTTCATTTTGATTTGTGCTCTGCACTTAAGGTATCCGACTACTTGCGACAACATTTTTTTTAAAAAAATGAAAATATGGGGATTGTTTTGTTGATTTTAGATTTTTTTAGTACATTTTCAGAAAATATGCTAAAATTATATATATATATATAAGAATAGAAAAAGACATTATTATTACTAAAATGGGAAAAAATGTGTAAAAATTGACCAAAAAAAGCATGACCGCGGCCCATTCTGTACCAAAAGTTTATGAACAGATTTTCAATTTTTAAATTCTGATGTTTAGCTATGCTATTTATTTTTGAATTGACCTTCAGGATAAGAGATATTTTAATTTTTACAAAAACTAGAGCACTTTATCTCAGTTATTATATGAAATTTCTTTAAAAAACAGTGATTATATTCACATAAGGGACTGTAAATTTTGTAATAAAACAGTGATTGATAAATCTGATGGTTAAAACACTTCTACTATTATACAGAACACACACAAAAAATTTCAGTTCATTATTTTCAAAACTTTTTTTGCAATCGCTGGCCCCATTAAATATTTTCAAAAAAAAACAAATTTCGAGTGAAATGCGTTTTAAAGTGTGACATCTTGCTTAAAGTAATGGCATATGTTTTTACTAAAATACTTGTAGTTTTTGTTCTTGTGAACGGAAAATAGTAAACTTGATATTTTTATAAAGCTAATAAGATGGCCTATGAAGTAAAATCATAAAAAATTTGTCAATTTTTGGCAAAATTTACAAGTTTTGGGTAGTCGGATATCTTAAGAGTCTGGATTGTATTATAGGGAAATATTGGAGAGCTCACAGCCTAATGACCTAATATTCAATGGCCAGGCATTTGATAAATAAATAATAACAATATTAAAATAACTAAGACTTATTTATATAAAATTGGTTAGATTAAGATTTTTTATGGGGACATTTGTTAGAGTAATTTTGTGAGGGTCTCACTTACAGAGGTTCGCAAACTAGAGACGTTTGCAATAAAATACTGGATAAGAAGTTCCACGTTAAACTTAATATATTTGTAATGATATTCTTAAATTTTTCTCTCGAGATATTTTATTTTACAATGAGTCTTGAGCCCTCCAAGACTTCATCTGATCATTAATTTTTTGTCTACCCTCCTAACGGGAAAACTACAATATCTCCTCAAAAGCTATCCCATTAGCGTTTTTAAAACGTGATGATGCAATCTTACATCATCAGCGTATTCTGACGAATTACAAGAATCTTTACCGAAAATTATAAGATTCTAAAAGCTTTTGGTTGACGAGATATAAAAAGCTGAGATTTCCAGAAAGAGAAAAAAATGCTTTTCTAACTGTCTCAGATGTTTGCATGTTTCTCCGTTTGTGCTTGTGTTATACTTTTTATGTCACCGCCTACCAGCTTGTTAGTTAATAAAATATGGATTAAAAATAGCAAAAAGTCTTTTTTATCCTTCAACGACTACCAACCCGACAAAATATCCTCTCAATACAAAAATGTTTTAAATCAAGTACAATCTACTACATATATGTGTGTGTTTTCATTTACTTTGGGCGCGGAATAAATTATTTGATATCACTTTAATCACTTCCCTGTCAATTTCTAGCAGTTCGTGAATACCCTTAAGATTTTTACAAAAGCAAAAATATTTTTATAAATGAATTTCTTAAAAGGTATCCGCAATGCACAGATTTAAAATTTTACAATTCTAAAAAAGTAACCACAATTTTGAAGGTAATACCATTTCTCACCTTATAAAGAATTGTCTATAAAAACGTAGTAACTATCTACTTAAAGCGTAGTATCTCTTTTGTATTATGTATTTGAAATAATATTTTGAACTTATTTTGTTTAAATGCTTTTGAATGCTATAAAATTTCATCTTGAAAAATGAAGGGAAAAACATTTTATTGATATAATACAATACATTGTATTGATGTAAAAGAATTGTCTATTTATAATTCATTAAATTGATACTATCCATTAATTTTGATGGTTAATCTTTATGTCAAATGGAGGTTGAAATTACAAGTTTTCATTTAATGTAATGTACTGTAACATTGATATTTCATTAATACAACATCAATTCCTTGAAATTATTCTGGCTCTGTTAAACCTCTTTTATTTGCGAGGAACTTTTGCGAAATTGAAACATGTAGAAAGCTTTTTTGCTCACAAAACTTGTGTGTGCTTTTATGAATGTTACTTAAGATATCATTTTAAGCAAAATAAAGGGGGTGGACTATCTGTTAATTTTATATAGCTATTCAGGAACATCCTATATTTTTTTTTGAAAAAAACATCTTAATTTTTTTTAATATCTTAATGGTTATTTTCAAGCACTAATTCAACAGTCAAAACTTTTAATATCAGTATTTAAGGGGTCTGAAGAAATCCACATGTAAAGAATTGCATGTAAAGAGAATATCTCTACAAATTTGTTTTTCAATTTAAAAATTAAAATTTATAAATTAAATACCGAAATCTTTATTGAACTGATTGAATCGATGAAAAGGACACATGAGTTCAAAACAAAAATTCCGTTCTGTTTTTATAAATTTTACATAAATTACCAGAATACATATAATATTAGTCATTTTTTTAAAGTGATGTAAATCCATTTTTTCCAAAATTTCATCAATTTGTCAATATAAATTTACGTAGTTAACAAAATTACAAATAATATAATCACTTTGAAAAAGTGGTAAATATCTTTATATAATATAAAATTACTTATACCACTTTAAAAAAAACAGCTCATCTAACCATTTTTTTCAAAATTATTTTAAAAAATCGTGATTTTTGTTGTATTTTTTTATGATTGTCTTTTCAAATTTCCTATTTAAAAACAATGACAAACTAAATGTTGAAAAAAAATCAACAAAATCTTTTCAGCTTTAAAATTATTGTTTTTTATTTATGGAAGGACCTGTTTTTATACAGATCAGATAAAATACATGAAATCGTGTTTAAAAATGTTTTACGTATTTAAATATAACACAAAGCTACCAATGATAGATCAAAATAAATCCATGTGTGATTGGTTTAATAAAGAAAAAAAATCTTTACTTTTCTAAATGTTGAAAGATAAATTATAATTAATTTCAAATTCGATTTCAGTAATTTAAACACAAAAATCTTTCTCTTTCTCACCTTTTAAATTTATCTGGCTTGATTTTCTAGCTGATTATTATTTAAAATACTTTCCTTAATTTATATATTTGCTAAGACAGACGTGTGTATACTTTATAAATGTAAAAGTAACTAAATTCTATTTTCGATTTAGTATCTTAAATCATGTAAGAGTATTAGATTTTATTTTGTAAATATTCACACTCTCAATCTTTAACTTTGAAATTAAGATTGAGAATTTGTTGTTATAAAGACAAAAAGTAAACAAACTAAACTTGATTTAAATGTCTTCATTAAGAATTATCTCTTTACCTTAGAGCTGTATATATAAAGGTGTTAAAAATAATATAAATTTAAGTGATTTGCTGAAGAGTAGCCAAGGACAGAGAAATAAAATTTATTTTTCAATAAACTAGCTAAGCCCCGGAAAATGTTAATGAACTTTAAAGTATTTAAGTAAATATTTATTCAGTAAGAACAATTGAATTGTTACAGTTTGATTTCTGAAGTTATATAGAATTCAAATCAAACGATCTAATTTAAAATTTTAATTTCCATGATTTCTAATCAACATAAAATTACTAAAAAGTTATATTTTTATTTTAAATTGTAGTGAAAAAGTACATTTGTGTATGTATTAATTATGTGTATTGATTTAAAATGTATTTTTACCGTTAGGTTTAAATGTCATGAGATTAAATATCATGTATTAGAGTTGTGTGTGTATCATTTCTATTATCTCAGTAAAACATTTTATAGCTAAAGCTGTTGGTGTGTTGATGTTTAAGACATTAAACAAAATATTTTCCAACTTCAAAAAATATAAACTCAATTGAATCCATAAACTTCCAAAGTTCATGCAGTATAAGAAGAATAAATCTTTATTACAAATGTTTAATTAGCTAAAAATTGAAGTTCAATTGACTTGTATTTCAATAAGAAAAAATATATTTGTTTCGTTAAATGATTTCGTCTCATACATGCAAAAATGTGATGCAAGAAAAATATGTAGAAAAATGTTTGAAAGTTAGTTGATTGATTGAATAATTACATGCAAATTTAATGTTTACGTCAAATTACAACTAATATAACACCGAAAATTTAGGTTGAAAATTTAAATTATATTCAAACTCACTAAACTCAGATTATAAAAAATTCAAGTGAAGTATTACAATATTTTACAAGGACTATATAAGACCAAATAATATTGAAAAAACTTCAAAAGAAATTAAATCAGATGCAAAAAAAAAAACCTTAGATATTATATGCACAAAATTAAAAAAATAACATTTTTTCCCCGTAAAAATATGCTTTAAGGTTCTAAAAAGTACACTAATAATTAAAAACCAATGCTATTCATAGTTTATTTGCGTTTTTAAGATGGAAATTCTTTTGATGCAACCTCAAAAATCATTTGCAAGGTATAGAGCATGAAATTGAATAAAATGAACACTTAGATAATTCTGATGCAAAAAACAAAATGAAAATAGAATATTGTTGTATAACTTTTAATGGCTTTTTAACTAAAAATTCTATAACAAAATTAAAGATCTTATTCACCAGAAATAAATTTGAATATTGGACGCTAGTAGTTAAAATAAGTCATGTATTTTCTTCTAGTGGAGTGTGGTTCTACGGAGAAAAATTATTATTTTTCATCGGGACCTACAAAGGAGGGGGGGGGGAGTTTATGGTATGAAGAGTTTAGGAGAAAAATAGATTTTTCAAATAGAAACTTTCAAAATTTAATATTGCCACAAAAGTGTTATATTTTTGAAAAAATGGAAAAAGACTTAATTTTCGTCAGATGCTTTTAGACTTAAAATAAAATGATTTTTTTACATTATAAATAACCAAAAGTGATGAGAATCTATGAATCTCTTTTGAATAGTGAAAAATACAATGTACATTGTAACATATCATGACCTCCACTGTTTCTCCCGTTCCGTCAAAGATTCAAGTTTTTTCCATCCTCACACACACAGCTTTATCCTACACCCGACTGGGCATTAAGTCGATCGCGATCGACCGGTGGACCGCCAAAACATATTGGGGTGACCACCTTCACTAAAACCTAGTAATCATTTCATCATATGAAGGTCCAGAAATATTTTAAATATACGGAGGGGAGAAAATCTCTCCGAATCACAAGAGAAAATTTCATTAAATAGAAATTACATTTCTCTATTTGGGGGTTATTTTACGAAGAAAATCGTAACATATTCTTGGTTACAGGGAAGAGTTCACTAAATAGAGAAATTCGCAAGATAGAGGTTCGTAAAATGGAGGACTCCCTGTATTGTAGACTTTCTTTTAGCTCACTACACCTTCGTTACTTGGTGGACCGCAACACCTTGAAAACATTAGAAGTAGCCCGTATCCTGGAAAAGTCTGCCCTTCACTGTCATTTCGTTAGTAGGTTTTTAAAAATTTAATACTAAAAAAGTTGTTAAATGTACTGGTGGTTTTTTTTTCTTGTGGCTATGTAGCAAGTGTCCTCTCATCGCAATAAATATTAAAATACCTGCTTTTCTTTAGCCCAGGAGCAGTCGCGGGCTCGATAGTAACGCTAGTGGTTACACGGGGTGACTTAGTCACCCCAATCCTTTTCTTATAATTATTTTTATTGTACACGATAAAAATCGTAATGCATGTGAATAATTTAATTTAAAAAAAGCATATTTGTGCCTTTTTAAGGACTTTTCAAATTGTATTTCATAATTTCAGAAAAGTATCCAATCAAACTGAACTAAAATATTTTAAATATGCGTGACTTTTATAAAGGACGTGAACCACAGACACTTTTCATTAATATTACAGAGGAATGATACTTGCAGGCAAAACCATCATATTTTTGTTCGAGTTAATGTAGTTTTATTTTCCTTAGGTGGTCGACAAATAGCATGTTGAATTTTTTCTTGCTTGTGCCTTTTTGACAGAGTGCTGTGTGTCTTGTAGTTTACTTGTGGTTTCATATCCTTTTTGATTGATTTTTAGAGTAACATTTGAAAATCTTCCTTTCGGAAAGCGTTTCATGTTCACTTTTTTTCTCAGATTTACTATCACTAGCATGGTTAATCTTAATTTTTTCATCAGGTTTAAGATTGTAAAAAAAAAATTAAAAAGTTTCCCACACTCCCAAAAAAAGAGTGAGTTATATGACAAATGCATTTTAGTTCCTATGAAGACTGTCAGATAGGAGGATACTGACAAGGTCATTGGTAACAAACAAAAGGTTTTCACAGAATTAAAGATTTATTGAGCCTGGGGTGACTCTGTGCCCTACGTCACCGCTTCCGGGTTAGTAAAAATTATTTTGATTTTCTATTATAAAAACCTCAAATACCTAAACATTTTCCTTGTGGGGTACTTTACATAAAAATTAATTTTTTACTTTATTTTTTCTATACATCTTTATATAAGCGTACATCTTTTCCGCATCGGTAGGATTTGAAATTCTGAAAAAAAAAACATTTTCGACTCTTTCTAATACTTACTGTACCTTTCAAAGACCAGACTAGTATCATTCTCTAAAAAGCATTAATATTTTTACGCGATCAATCGAATTTCTTTCATTAAATCTAATTTTAACAATATTAACCACCTGTGAGACGATTTTAACCAATTACATATGTTTATAGCATATTCCGTGATAACATTTATCTCAAAATATGCTATATTATATCTTTTAACATTGCGTGCAAAATTATACATTGCAACACAAATCACCTTCACGGTCTCACAATTTGAGAACACTTATTCAAAATTAGTAACGCTTAGCCGTAACAATATCATTTATCATTTTGATGAATTATGATACTAATAATTCCCTTAAAACCTGAACTTGAAGTTATTTTCGTTCAGAGTTTCATCTTTTAATGCATTGAAAATTCGTATATATCGGATTATCTTTCTTTCAATTAGTATTAGCGTTCGTGGTAAAAAAGTATTTGATAAATCCAGTTTTTAGAAATTAGATTGCGCCAAATAAAATAACAGCTCCTAATATTTTATTGAACTCACTTAAAGAAACATTTCTTACATAGGAAATTAATTTTAGTAATTATTATTACTTTCATTTCTTTTCATGCTCGAGGTATGGAATCAATACATTGCTGAGTGTATAATAAACTTGCATACTTCTTTATTGACTTTTCAAAGATGACACCAATGTCGGTATTGTGACATTGTCTTGCTACTATCAAATTATAAAATTTAGATTCATCCACAACAAAAATTAATTTATTAGAAATTAACTGTTTATATCTGAAACTTTTTGTGGTACTTACGTATTATCGCAACCCTTTGGCGACATTATATGAAAATAAACACCTGCTTGCCAATTCAGTGCGTACGACACAGAAGAAACCAAGTTTGTCCTCTTGGCGATTTATTAAGAGTTGGCTATTGTTGCGATTATATGTTCGTACCCTTTTTTGCTTTTATTATCTTGATTTTTGTGAGTGTTTGTGTGTATACGATCTCTCTCACATATTTTAATGAGTATTCATCTCAAGAACGAGCGCTTGACCATGGTTCAAAATTGGGAGGTCCGTCGCAAAAAGCTCTCGAGTAGCTGAATAGTGCGACGTTTCTGTTCATTCACTCTCAAGAACGAATGAGGGTGAACAAAATTTTCTCTTGCCAAATGGTGCTAAATTTGATAGTCAGTTTTTTTTATTGTATTTTCTTAAAAATCAGAAAGATTTCTATATTTTATGTTGCCATGTCAATCATTTCATTTCATCTTATTGAACCTTAGGTGACAAGCTGTTAAATTTGGCATGAGTTTATTATTTGAGCCACCTACCTGATAGCCCGCAGCTACGCTATGCACGCATTGGACGAGTATGACAAAAAGGAATTCTATCATGAGGTAGTCTTCAAGTGTTTTTATTCCTATCTTTCTTTCTTGGGATTTACGGAAGAATTGTCGCTGCAGATCCAAAAAAATTAGTGTATACTGTGCCTCATGTTGTATTCCAATGAAATAATAATATTAGATATTATAAGAGATGTCATATTTATTTATGAGATTGTCATATTATTTTATTAAATATTTATCAAGATTTTCTTACGATTAGATTTAAATGTATTATCGCAATAACCATAACAACATTTCAAGCTAAATTTCATGTCGATTTCAATTGTTGTCAATGTATCTGCTAATTCTAAATATTCTGTTATTCTAAATTGTTGTGTATCTGATAATTCTAAAATACTACATTTTTATACTTATTCTGAAACTCTTTTGAAAATAAATGCAATTTTTAGAAATTCCAGATATTTTCTAAAAATTTTAAATAATGGACATGCATATTGCAGTGAAAATATTTCTTTACCAAATTTTCCCTCAAATTTACGATTTAATTTAAGCTCTGTCGAACAAAATATCTTCTTAATAAACGTTGAAGTTTAAATAATTCCGAAAAATATGTTAGCCAATTAGTTTTTTTCCTCATGAATTTCTCATATGATTAATAGAAAAACATGAACTTTTATTTTTGGAAGAATATTGCAATGCACAAGGTACAGCAAATTGCAATACATGCCATCTAAATTTAGCAAAGCTTTATTTAGCTTTTTTCCATATCATTTGCAAATCGATTTCAAAGTTTCTAAAGGGATTATGATTACATGGAAGTAGAAATAATGACGTGCAAACAGAGTAACACGTCCTAAATATTTTTGTTTTAATAAAGGGGATTTCCGTATTTCTGAAATTTCAGCAGTTTTTTCAAGCATAGGATGTGAACACATAGACTGATTTTACAGTTTAGCTACAGTAGTATCTGTGAGACTCAAAAACTCGCAAGTATACCTTATACTTGAAAAAAATAAATAAGAATTGAACTACAAAAAAAATTTAAAGGTTGCGAATAAAGTGAATTTACCTCATACACACGTCGTGTGTGTGTGTGTGTGTGTGTGTGTGTGTCACTTTAAAATTTCAAAATCACACCTGAGAGAAGCAATTTTTTAAGTATTTTGATAAAAAGAAATACTTATAGAGCTGTGTGGAGAGATATATTAGAGGAAGTAGCACAATATATATATTACGAAAAGAACATTTAACTCTGCATTTTTTGTTACATGTGTAATGGAATTCCCAATTCAAAAAATGTACTAAAATAGTTAGAATATATCTTTAAATTTAATAAGCTTTATATGCCGAAATCGACTCATTATTTCTTTTTCTTTTTAATTGTTAACAAGCTCTTTTTTTTCAGTAACATTTCAAAATAAATATAAATAACTGATGTTACTTATCCAAGTTCTTGCATATCCCCTGATCTCTTTCTATTTATGTTTGATCAATAGCTGCAAGATATCAAGTGAGAAAAATGTTAAACAAAAAATATTTCTAATTAACTTTATGATGTTTTTTCAGGTTTATATTATGTGTAAACATGTATGAAATATTTTCTTAGTTAAGATTATTTTATGTTAACCAATACTTTATATTAAATTTTTATTCAAATGCATTTGTTAATTTTAGTCGGGCTAGAATTTTCACATTTGAAACAATTAATATGTAAATTTCCAAGTCTAATTTCCTTATTTATTTCCTTCGTTTTTTACCATTTAAATTCCTTTTGGGGATTTTTTTTTTTTTTTTTTGCTTATAGAAAAGAGTTTCTTCCTCGCTCCCTTATTTTAGTTTACGATTCATCGTTAATATTTCATCTTAAGAGTAAGCGAGAGTTTAATTAAAGTCGCACTACAATGCAACACAAGCTCTATTGTCAACGAACCTCTTTATTTTGAACCTCAGTCAAGTGGACATCTCCTGAGTTGGCAACCGCCTCTCCTAACTACCACGCCAACGGGAGGACTTTGAGCTCCACGCATGCGTCGTTTGAGAGGTCAATGCGTACTTTGAGATTAAGTACGCATTGACCACCTTTACACGGATTCGATCCCGCGACACTCCGGTCATGAGTTCGTAACCATAACCACTGCGCTACCACTGTCACATATTTTATGCAGGAAATGTATTTAAAAAATGTTTCACTTATCCACAAAATCTGCAAAAGTATTTTTTAAAAAATAAACACGTTTAAACAAACTTTATAAGTTGTGTTCGATTCTAGAATGTATATTTTCAGTGAAGTTGTGTAATTTAAAAGGCTGTAAATGTAACAAGTCAAAACAAATTCATTCGTTAGGATTTATTCCAAATGGGTTATTCCGTTTCAGGGCTTTCAGTTTAAAATGAATTTCGAAATCAATAATTCTTGAAAATATATACATAAATATCAGAAAAGTGTGATTTATATTTTTAACATTTCATGATAATAATTTTAAATAAATGAAAATATATGAAAAAAAAATATTTTGAGGGACAAAAAGATAATTCTTATAAAATTAAAAATTAATTTTTTTCTTTGAAAAATAATTTTGTTTAATATGTGTAAGAGTCAATAAAACATTGTAAGTCCACACAAGGAAGATTGTAAGATGAAATGCAAATTCAAGAGTTTTATTCGCCAATTCATGGAATTCAAATTATGAGGTTTGCCTGCTTTAATTTAAACAATAAAGACCGGTAACGTATTATACCGTCAACTAATTTCCTCTATTCAAAAAACGTCGTAAATGCAGTCAATAGTGGAAACAATTCGTTCTTGAGCTCGAACCTAATAATAATCAAAGCCTTTGGCGACATTTCTTTTAATTGACGACGTCTTTTGATTTGGCGAAATTGATCGAAGGTGCAATATGTAAGTACCTAAAAATCCAAAGAAGAGCTAAACATGTGACTACATTAAGAATCGAAAAGCAAAATAATGACTTATAGAATAGCTTTTGAAATCATGATTGAAAATCATTGATAATGGCTTTAAAAAAAGCATTACTCTAGTATTAATATTTATTACAAATCCTCTCGTTCATGGTTCTTCATAAATAACCATCCTTATGTGTTTTTGAGATTTGGATTACGTTTAATTTATTCTGTTCTATATGAGTTTAAAAGTAAATGGATATTACAAAACTCTAATGTGGATTAATTTTAAAACACCACGAGATATTTTTATCCTACATTATTGGAAGCGATAGAAGAATTTTTTAACATTTCGTTTGTGAATG